>CAMAOG010000181.1:0-77577 GCA_945859605.1 Lumbricus rubellus | reverse complement strand
TTTCACGCCGAAACAGAGATTTTAAGGGCGCTAATTTTTCACGCCGAAACAGAGAATTTGGGGGCGCTAATTTTATACGCCGAAACCGAGAAAATGAAGGCGCTAATTTTATACGATTAAACTGAGGAAACAACAACAACAGCAACAGCAACAACAGCAACAACAACAATCTTCTAAGCGTCGTAAATTATTCGCTCGTTCCAGTATTTTTTTCATCAATCCAACTTCTAGTTAGGCAGGAATAAGTTCGTGTCATCATTCCTGCTTTTATTTTGGCAACAATTATTTTTCATCAATACAACTTCTATTCAATTAAAATTTATTGTTTATCAATGCAGCTTCAACGATGCTGGTTTTTTTCGGCTAGTAATAGGTCTGCTCAGTAATTTTCAAATATATAGTTACCAAGATGCTTATTGTGTTTTTCCTCTGGTTCCTTTGCCTCGATTCGATTACTACTATCTTACATGTGGAGCCTCTGTGCCAAACGCCAATGTACCGTACGCGAACGATAATATCACTGACACAAAGCTTCTTTTGTAGTCGCTAGGCGGCGCCACGTCACCATACTAGTCGATCATAACGAATAAATATTATCATTAAGGACACAAAAACGGGAGAACAACGGTAGCACATTGGATAATGCACAGGCGCGCAGACGAAGGGGACCCAGGATCGAACCAGGTAAAAGTAAAAAAAAAATAAAAATAAAATAAATTTAAAAAAAAGAGAGAATAAAAAATAAGAATAAAAATACAAGGACAAGGACAAGGACAAGGACAAGGACAAGGACAAGGACAAGGACAAGGACAAGGACAAGGACAAGGACAAGGACAAGGACAAGGACAAGGACAAGGACAAGGACAAGGACAAGGACAAGGACAAGGACAAGGACAAGGACAAGGACAAGGACAAGGACAAGGACAAGGACAAGGACAAGGACAAGGACAAGGACAAGGACAAGGACAAGGACAAGGACAAGGACAAGGACAAGGACAAGGACAAGGACAAGGACAAGGACAAGGACAAGGACAAGGACAAGGACAAGGACAAGGACAAGGACAAGGGACAAGGACAAGGACAAGGACAAGGACAAGGACAAGGACAAGGACAAGGACAAGGACAAGGACAAGGACAAGGACAAGGACAAGGACAAGGACAAGGACAAGGGACAAGGACAAGGACAAGGACAAGGACAAGGACAAGGACAAGGACAAGGACAAGGACAAGGACAAGGACAAGGACAAGGACAAGCAGGACAAGGACAAGGACAAGGACAAGGACAAGGACAAGGACAAGGACAAGGACAAGGACAAGGACAAGGACAAGGACAAGGACAAGGACAAGGACAAGGACAAGGACAAGGACAAGGACAAGGACAAGGACAAGGACAAGGACAAGGACAAGGACAAGGACAAGGACAAGGACAAGGACAAGGACAAGGACAAGGACAAGGCGCTCTCGCCGAGGGGAGGAGCAAGAGCGAGGAGCAAGAGCAAGTTGCTCTTGCACCCGCTCTCGCCGAGGGGAGGAGCAAGAGCGAGGAGCAAGAGCAAGTTGCTCTTGCACCCGCTCTCGCCGAGGGGAGGAGCAAGAGCGAGGAGCAAGAGCAAGTTGCTCTTGCACCCGCTCTCGCCGAGGGGAGGAGCAAGAGCGAGGAGCAAGAGCAAGTTGCTCTTGCACCCGCTCTCGCCGAGGGGAGGAGCAAGAGCGAGGAGCAAGAGCAAGTTGCTCTTGCACCCGCTCTCGCCGAGGGGAGGAGCAAGAGCGAGGAGCAAGAGCAAGTTGCTCTTGCACCCGCTCTCGCCGAGGGGAGGAGCAAGAGCGAGGAGCAAGAGCAAGTTGCTCTTGCACCCGCTCTCGCCGAGGGGAGGAGCAAGAGCGAGGAGCAAGAGCAAGTTGCTCTTGCACCCGCTCTCGCCGAGGGGAGGAGCAAGAGCGAGGAGCAAGAGCAAGTTGCTCTTGCACCCGCTCTCGCCGAGGGGAGGAGCAAGAGCGAGGAGCAAGAGCAAGTTGCTCTTGCACCCGCTCTCGCCGAGGGGAGGAGCAAGAGCGAGGAGCAAGAGCAAGTTGCTCTTGCACCCGCTCTCGCCGAGGGGAGGAGCAAGAGCGAGGAGCAAGAGCAAGTTGCTCTTGCACCCGCTCTCGCCGAGGGGAGGAGCAAGAGCGAGGAGCAAGAGCAAGTTGCTCTTGCACCCGCTCTCGCCGAGGGGAGGAGCAAGAGCGAGGAGCAAGAGCAAGTTGCTCTTGCACCCGCTCTCGCCGAGGGGAGGAGCAAGAGCGAGGAGCAAGAGCAAGTTGCTCTTGCACCCGCTCTCGCCGAGGGGAGGAGCAAGAGCGAGGAGCAAGAGCAAGTTGCTCTTGCACCCGCTCTCGCCGAGGGGAGGAGCAAGAGCGAGGAGCAAGAGCAAGTTGCTCTTGCACCCGCTCTCGCCGAGGGGAGGAGCAAGAGCGAGGAGCAAGAGCAAGTTGCTCTTGCACCCGCTCTCGCCGAGGGGAGGAGCAAGAGCGAGGAGCAAGAGCAAGTTGCTCTTGCACCCGCTCTCGCCGAGGGGAGGAGCAAGAGCGAGGAGCAAGAGCAAGTTGCTCTTGCACCCGCTCTCGCCGAGGGGAGGAGCAAGAGCGAGGAGCAAGAGCAAGTTGCTCTTGCACCCGCTCTCGCCGAGGGGAGGAGCAAGAGCGAGGAGCAAGAGCAAGTTGCTCTTGCACCCGCTCTCGCCGAGGGGAGGAGCAAGAGCGAGGAGCAAGAGCAAGTTGCTCTTGCACCCGCTCTCGCCGAGGGGAGGAGCAAGAGCGAGGAGCAAGAGCAAGTTGCTCTTGCACCCGCTCTCGCCGAGGGGAGGAGCAAGAGCGAGGAGCAAGAGCAAGTTGCTCTTGCACCCGCTCTCGCCGAGGGGAGGAGCAAGAGCGAGGAGCAAGAGCAAGTTGCTCTTGCACCCGCTCTCGCCGAGGGGAGGAGCAAGAGCGAGGAGCAAGAGCAAGTTGCTCTTGCACCCGCTCTCGCCGAGGGGAGGAGCAAGAGCGAGGAGCAAGAGCAAGTTGCTCTTGCACCCGCTCTCGCCGAGGGGAGGAGCAAGAGCGAGGAGCAAGAGCAAGTTGCTCTTGCACCCGCTCTCGCCGAGGGGAGGAGCAAGAGCGAGGAGCAAGAGCAAGTTGCTCTTGCACCCGCTCTCGCCGAGGGGAGGAGCAAGAGCGAGGAGCAAGAGCAAGTTGCTCTTGCACCCGCTCTCGCCGAGGGGAGGAGCAAGAGCGAGGAGCAAGAGCAAGTTGCTCTTGCACCCGCTCTCGCCGAGGGGAGGAGCAAGAGCGAGGAGCAAGAGCAAGTTGCTCTTGCACCCGCTCTCGCCGAGGGGAGGAGCAAGAGCGAGGAGCAAGAGCAAGTTGCTCTTGCACCCGCTCTCGCCGAGGGGAGGAGCAAGAGCGAGGAGCAAGAGCAAGTTGCTCTTGCACCCGCTCTCGCCGAGGGGAGGAGCAAGAGCGAGGAGCAAGAGCAAGTTGCTCTTGCACCCGCTCTCGCCGAGGGGAGGAGCAAGAGCGAGGAGCAAGAGCAAGTTGCTCTTGCACCCGCTCTCGCCGAGGGGAGGAGCAAGAGCGAGGAGCAAGAGCAAGTTGCTCTTGCACCCGCTCTCGCCGAGGGGAGGAGCAAGAGCGAGGAGCAAGAGCAAGTTGCTCTTGCACCCGCTCTCGCCGAGGGGAGGAGCAAGAGCGAGGAGCAAGAGCAAGTTGCTCTTGCACCCGCTCTCGCCGAGGGGAGGAGCAAGAGCGAGGAGCAAGAGCAAGTTGCTCTTGCACCCGCTCTCGCCGAGGGGAGGAGCAAGAGCGAGGAGCAAGAGCAAGTTGCTCTTGCACCCGCTCTCGCCGAGGGGAGGAGCAAGAGCGAGGAGCAAGAGCAAGTTGCTCTTGCACCCGCTCTCGCCGAGGGGAGGAGCAAGAGCGAGGAGCAAGAGCAAGTTGCTCTTGCACCCGCTCTCGCCGAGGGGAGGAGCAAGAGCGAGGAGCAAGAGCAAGTTGCTCTTGCACCCGCTCTCGCCGAGGGGAGGAGCAAGAGCGAGGAGCAAGAGCAACGTTAAAAATTAAAACAAAAGTAAAATTGTAAAAAGTAAAAAGGCAAAAATTTAAATAATCAAAAAAGGAAATTGAAAAATTATATGAAAGGAATGCGGTGAGCAAGAGCAAGTTTTACACGCAGAATCCGAGAAAATAAAGGCGCTAATTTTATACGCCGAAACAGAGAAATTGAGGGCGCTAATTTTATACGCCGAAACCGAGAAAATTAAGGCGCTAATTTTATACGACCAACACACACACACACATGTGCGCGGGCGAACACGTGTGTGTGTGTGTGTGTCTCGTCTGCTTAGGGTGCGACGGGTAGAGCCTGTGTGCCAAACGCCATTGTACCGTACGCGAACGATATTATCACTGACACAAAGCTTCTTTTGTAGTCGCTAGGCGGCGCCGCATCACGAGGGGCGGAGACGCAAGGGACCCAGGTTCGAATCGCAACAACAACAACAACAACAACAACAACAACAACAATCTCCTCTCTCGCCGAGGGGAAGAGCAAGAGCGAGGAGCAAGAGCAAGTTGCTCTTGCACCCGCTCTCGCCGAGGGGAGGAGCAAGAGCGAGGAGCAAGAGCAAGTTGAAAGATTATATGAAAGGAAGGCGGTGAATGAAATTAAGCGAGGAGCAAGAGCAATTTTTACACGCAGAATCCTAGAAAATGAGGGCGCTAATTTTTCACGCCGAAACAGAGATTTTAAGGGCGCTAATTTTTCACGCCGAAACAGAGAATTTGGGGGCGCTAATTTTATACGCCGAAACCGAGAAAATGAAGGCGCTAATTTTATACGATTAAACTGAGGAAACAACAACAACAGCAACAGCAACAACAGCAACAACAACAATCTTCTAAGCGTCGTAAATTATTCGCTCGTTCCAGTATTTTTTTCATCAATCCAACTTCTAGTTAGGCAGGAATAAGTTCGTGTCATCATTCCTGCTTTTATTTTGGCAACAATTATTTTTCATCAATACAACTTCTATTCAATTAAAATTTATTGTTTATCAATGCAGCTTCAACGATGCTGGTTTTTTTCGGCTAGTAATAGGTCTGCTCAGTAATTTTCAAATATATAGTTACCAAGATGCTTATTGTGTTTTTCCTCTGGTTCCTTTGCCTCGATTCGATTACTACTATCTTACATGTGGAGCCTCTGTGCCAAACGCCAATGTACCGTACGCGAACGATAATATCACTGACACAAAGCTTCTTTTGTAGTCGCTAGGCGGCGCCACGTCACCATACTAGTCGATCATAACGAATAAATATTATCATTAAGGACACAAAAACGGGAGAACAACGGTAGCACATTGGATAATGCACAGGCGCGCAGACGAAGGGGACCCAGGATCGAACCAGGTAAAAGTAAAAAAAAATAAAAATAAAATAAATTTAAAAAAAAGAGAGAATAAAAAATAAGAATAAAAATACAAGGACAAGGACAAGGACAAGGACAAGGACAAGGACAAGGACAAGGACAAGGACAAGGACAAGGACAAGGACAAGGACAAGGACAAGGACAAGGACAAGGACAAGGACAAGGACAAGGACAAGGACAAGGACAAGGACAAGGACAAGGACAAGGACAAGGACAAGGACAAGGACAAGGACAAGGACAAGGACAAGGACAAGGACAAGGACAAGGACAAGGACAAGGACAAGGACAAGGACAAGGACAAGGACAAGGACAAGGACAAGGACAAGGACAAGGACAAGGACAAGGACAAGGACAAGGACAAGGACAAGGACAAGGACAAGGACAAGGACAAGGACAAGGACAAGGACAAGGACAAGGACAAGGACAAGGACAAGGACAAGGACAAGGACAAGGACAAGGACAAGGACAAGGACAAGGACAAGGACAAGGACAAGGACA
This sequence comes from Lumbricus rubellus, assembly GCA_945859605.1. Classification (NCBI taxonomy): domain Eukaryota; kingdom Metazoa; phylum Annelida; class Clitellata; order Crassiclitellata; family Lumbricidae; genus Lumbricus; species Lumbricus rubellus. Next base: position 71,636 of record CAMAOG010000181.1, on the reverse strand, counting down.
AGGACAAGGACAAGGACATGGACAAGGACAAGGACAAGGACAAGGACAAGGACAAGGACAAGGACAAGGACAAGGACAAGGACAAGGACAAGGACAAGGACAAGGACAAGGACAAGGACAAGGACAAGGACAAGGACAAGGACAAGGACAAGGACAAGGACAAGGACAAGGACAAGGACAAGGACAAGGACAAGGACAAGGACAAGGACAAGGACAAGGACAAGGACAAGGACAAGGACAAGGACAAGGACAAGGACAAGGACAAGGACAAGGACAAGGACAAGGACAAGGACAAGGACAAGGACAAGGACAAGGACAAGGACAAGGACAAGGACAAGGACAAGGACAAGGACAAGGACAAGGACAAGGACAAGGACAAGGACAAGGACAAGGACAAGGACAAGGACAAGGACAAGGACAAGGACAAGGACAAGGACAAGGACAAGGACAAGGACAAGGACAAGGACAAGGACAAGGACAAGGACAAGGACAAGGACAAGGACAAGGACAAGGACAAGGACAAGGACAAGGACAAGGACAAGGACAAGGACAAGGACAAGGACAAGGACAAGGACAAGGACAAGGACAAGGACAAGGACAAGGACAAGGACAAGGACAAGGACAAGGACAAGGACAAGGACAAGGACAAGGCGCTCTCGCCGAGGGGAGGAGCAAGAGCGAGGAGCAAGAGCAAGTTGCTCTTGCACCCGCTCTCGCCGAGGGGAGGAGCAAGAGCGAGGAGCAAGAGCAAGTTGCTCTTGCACCCGCTCTCGCCGAGGGGAGGAGCAAGAGCGAGGAGCAAGAGCAAGTTGCTCTTGCACCCGCTCTCGCCGAGGGGAGGAGCAAGAGCGAGGAGCAAGAGCAAGTTGCTCTTGCACCCGCTCTCGCCGAGGGGAGGAGCAAGAGCGAGGAGCAAGAGCAAGTTGCTCTTGCACCCGCTCTCGCCGAGGGGAGGAGCAAGAGCGAGGAGCAAGAGCAAGTTGCTCTTGCACCCGCTCTCGCCGAGGGGAGGAGCAAGAGCGAGGAGCAAGAGCAAGTTGCTCTTGCACCCGCTCTCGCCGAGGGGAGGAGCAAGAGCGAGGAGCAAGAGCAAGTTGCTCTTGCACCCGCTCTCGCCGAGGGGAGGAGCAAGAGCGAGGAGCAAGAGCAAGTTGCTCTTGCACCCGCTCTCGCCGAGGGGAGGAGCAAGAGCGAGGAGCAAGAGCAAGTTGCTCTTGCACCCGCTCTCGCCGAGGGGAGGAGCAAGAGCGAGGAGCAAGAGCAAGTTGCTCTTGCACCCGCTCTCGCCGAGGGGAGGAGCAAGAGCGAGGAGCAAGAGCAAGTTGCTCTTGCACCCGCTCTCGCCGAGGGGAGGAGCAAGAGCGAGGAGCAAGAGCAAGTTGCTCTTGCACCCGCTCTCGCCGAGGGGAGGAGCAAGAGCGAGGAGCAAGAGCAAGTTGCTCTTGCACCCGCTCTCGCCGAGGGGAGGAGCAAGAGCGAGGAGCAAGAGCAAGTTGCTCTTGCACCCGCTCTCGCCGAGGGGAGGAGCAAGAGCGAGGAGCAAGAGCAAGTTGCTCTTGCACCCGCTCTCGCCGAGGGGAGGAGCAAGAGCGAGGAGCAAGAGCAAGTTGCTCTTGCACCCGCTCTCGCCGAGGGGAGGAGCAAGAGCGAGGAGCAAGAGCAAGTTGCTCTTGCACCCGCTCTCGCCGAGGGGAGGAGCAAGAGCGAGGAGCAAGAGCAAGTTGCTCTTGCACCCGCTCTCGCCGAGGGGAGGAGCAAGAGCGAGGAGCAAGAGCAAGTTGCTCTTGCACCCGCTCTCGCCGAGGGGAGGAGCAAGAGCGAGGAGCAAGAGCAAGTTGCTCTTGCACCCGCTCTCGCCGAGGGGAGGAGCAAGAGCGAGGAGCAAGAGCAAGTTGCTCTTGCACCCGCTCTCGCCGAGGGGAGGAGCAAGAGCGAGGAGCAAGAGCAAGTTGCTCTTGCACCCGCTCTCGCCGAGGGGAGGAGCAAGAGCGAGGAGCAAGAGCAAGTTGCTCTTGCACCCGCTCTCGCCGAGGGGAGGAGCAAGAGCGAGGAGCAAGAGCAAGTTGCTCTTGCACCCGCTCTCGCCGAGGGGAGGAGCAAGAGCGAGGAGCAAGAGCAAGTTGCTCTTGCACCCGCTCTCGCCGAGGGGAGGAGCAAGAGCGAGGAGCAAGAGCAAGTTGCTCTTGCACCCGCTCTCGCCGAGGGGAGGAGCAAGAGCGAGGAGCAAGAGCAAGTTGCTCTTGCACCCGCTCTCGCCGAGGGGAGGAGCAAGAGCGAGGAGCAAGAGCAAGTTGCTCTTGCACCCGCTCTCGCCGAGGGGAGGAGCAAGAGCGAGGAGCAAGAGCAAGTTGCTCTTGCACCCGCTCTCGCCGAGGGGAGGAGCAAGAGCGAGGAGCAAGAGCAAGTTGCTCTTGCACCCGCTCTCGCCGAGGGGAGGAGCAAGAGCGAGGAGCAAGAGCAAGTTGCTCTTGCACCCGCTCTCGCCGAGGGGAGGAGCAAGAGCGAGGAGCAAGAGCAAGTTGCTCTTGCACCCGCTCTCGCCGAGGGGAGGAGCAAGAGCGAGGAGCAAGAGCAAGTTGCTCTTGCACCCGCTCTCGCCGAGGGGAGGAGCAAGAGCGAGGAGCAAGAGCAAGTTGCTCTTGCACCCGCTCTCGCCGAGGGGAGGAGCAAGAGCGAGGAGCAAGAGCAAGTTGCTCTTGCACCCGCTCTCGCCGAGGGGAGGAGCAAGAGCGAGGAGCAAGAGCAAGTTGCTCTTGCACCCGCTCTCGCCGAGGGGAGGAGCAAGAGCGAGGAGCAAGAGCAAGTTGCTCTTGCACCCGCTCTCGCCGAGGGGAGGAGCAAGAGCGAGGAGCAAGAGCAAGTTGCTCTTGCACCCGCTCTCGCCGAGGGGAGGAGCAAGAGCGAGGAGCAAGAGCAAGTTGCTCTTGCACCCGCTCTCGCCGAGGGGAGGAGCAAGAGCGAGGAGCAAGAGCAAGTTGCTCTTGCACCCGCTCTCGCCGAGGGGAGGAGCAAGAGCGAGGAGCAAGAGCAAGTTGCTCTTGCACCCGCTCTCGCCGAGGGGAGGAGCAAGAGCGAGGAGCAAGAGCAAGTTGCTCTTGCACCCGCTCTCGCCGAGGGGAGGAGCAAGAGCGAGGAGCAAGAGCAAGTTGCTCTTGCACCCGCTCTCGCCGAGGGGAGGAGCAAGAGCGAGGAGCAAGAGCAAGTTGCTCTTGCACCCGCTCTCGCCGCGGGGAGGAGCAAGAGCGAGGAGCAAGAGCAAGTTGCTCTTGCACCCGCTCTCGCCGAGGGGAGGAGCAAGAGCGAGGAGCAAGAGCAAGTTGCTCTTGCACCCGCTCTCGCCGAGGGGAGGAGCAAGAGCGAGGAGCAAGAGCAAGTTGCTCTTGCACCCGCTCTCGCCGAGGGGAGGAGCAAGAGCGAGGAGCAAGAGCAAGTTGCTCTTGCACCCGCTCTCGCCGAGGGGAGGAGCAAGAGCGAGGAGCAAGAGCAAGTTGCTCTTGCACCCGCTCTCGCCGAGGGGAGGAGCAAGAGCGAGGAGCAAGAGCAAGTTGCTCTTGCACCCGCTCTCGCCGAGGGGAGGAGCAAGAGCGAGGAGCAAGAGCAAGTTGCTCTTGCACCCGCTCTCGCCGAGGGGAGGAGCAAGAGCGAGGAGCAAGAGCAAGTTGCTCTTGCACCCGCTCTCGCCGAGGGGAGGAGCAAGAGCGAGGAGCAAGAGCAAGTTGCTCTTGCATCCGCTCTCGCCGAGGGGAGGAGCAAGAGCGAGGAGCAAGAGCAAGTTGCTCTTGCACCCGCTCTCGCCGAGGGGAGGAGCAAGAGCGAGGAGCAAGAGCAAGTTGCTCTTGCACCCGCTCTCGCCGAGGGGAGGAGCAAGAGCGAGGAGCAAGAGCAAGTTGCTCTTGCACCCGCTCTCGCCGAGGGGAGGAGCAAGAGCGAGGAGCAAGAGCAAGTTGCGCTTGCACCCGCTCTCGCCGAGGGGAGGAGCAAGAGCGAGGAGCAAGAGCAAGTTGCTCTTGCACCCGCTCTCGCCGAGGGGAGGAGCAAGAGCGAGGAGCAAGAGCAAGTTGCTCTTGCACCCGCTCTCGCCGAGGGGAGGAGCAAGAGCGAGGAGCAAGAGCAAGTTGCTCTTGCACCCGCTCTCGCCGAGGGGAGGAGCAAGAGCGAGGAGCAAGAGCAAGTTGCTCTTGCACCCGCTCTCGCCGAGGGGAGGAGCAAGAGCGAGGAGCAAGAGCAAGTTGCTCTTGCACCCGCTCTCGCCGAGGGGAGGAGCAAGAGCGAGGAGCAAGAGCAAGTTGCTCTTGCACCCGCTCTCGCCGAGGGGAGGAGCAAGAGCGAGGAGCAAGAGCAAGTTGCTCTTGCACCCGCTCTCGCCGAGGGGAGGAGCAAGAGCGAGGAGCAAGAGCAAGTTGCTCTTGCACCCGCTCTCGCCGAGGGGAGGAGCAAGAGCGAGGAGCAAGAGCAAGTTGCTCTTGCACCCGCTCTCGCCGAGGGGAGGAGCAAGAGCGAGGAGCAAGAGCAAGTTGCTCTTGCACCCGCTCTCGCCGAGGGGAGGAGCAAGAGCGAGGAGCAAGAGCAAGTTGCTCTTGCACCCGCTCTCGCCGAGGGGAGGAGCAAGAGCGAGGAGCAAGAGCAAGTTGCTCTTGCACCCGCTCTCGCCGAGGGGAGGAGCAAGAGCGAGGAGCAAGAGCAACGTTAAAAATTAAAACAAAAGTAAAATTGTAAAAAGTAAAAAGGCAAAAATTTAAATAATCAAAAAAGGAAATTGAAAAATTATATGAAAGGAATGCGGTGAGCAAGAGCAAGTTTTACACGCAGAATCCGAGAAAATAAAGGCGCTAATTTTATACGCCGAAACAGAGAAATTGAGGGCGCTAATTTTATACGCCGAAACCGAGAAAATTAAGGCGCTAATTTTATACGACCAACACACACACACACATGTGCGCGGGCGAACACGTGTGTGTGTGTGTGTGTCTCGTCTGCTTAGGGTGCGACGGGTAGAGCCTGTGTGCCAAACGCCATTGTACCGTACGCGAACGATATTATCACTGACACAAAGCTTCTTTTGTAGTCGCTAGGCGGCGCCGCATCACGAGGGGCGGAGACGCAAGGGACCCAGGTTCGAATCGCAACAACAACAACAACAACAACAACAACAACAACAATCTCCTCTCTCGCCGAGGGGAAGAGCAAGAGCGAGGAGCAAGAGCAAGTTGCTCTTGCACCCGCTCTCGCCGAGGGGAGGAGCAAGAGCGAGGAGCAAGAGCAAGTTGAAAGATTATATGAAAGGAAGGCGGTGAATGAAATTAAGCGAGGAGCAAGAGCAATTTTTACACGCAGAATCCTAGAAAATGAGGGCGCTAATTTTTCACGCCGAAACAGAGATTTTAAGGGCGCTAATTTTTCACGCCGAAACAGAGAATTTGGGGGCGCTAATTTTATACGCCGAAACCGAGAAAATGAAGGCGCTAATTTTATACGATTAAACTGAGGAAACAACAACAACAGCAACAGCAACAACAGCAACAACAACAATCTTCTAAGCGTCGTAAATTATTCGCTCGTTCCAGTATTTTTTTCATCAATCCAACTTCTAGTTAGGCAGGAATAAGTTCGTGTCATCATTCCTGCTTTTATTTTGGCAACAATTATTTTTCATCAATACAACTTCTATTCAATTAAAATTTATTGTTTATCAATGCAGCTTCAACGATGCTGGTTTTTTTCGGCTAGTAATAGGTCTGCTCAGTAATTTTCAAATATATAGTTACCAAGATGCTTATTGTGTTTTTCCTCTGGTTCCTTTGCCTCGATTCGATTACTACTATCTTACATGTGGAGCCTCTGTGCCAAACGCCAATGTACCGTACGCGAACGATAATATCACTGACACAAAGCTTCTTTTGTAGTCGCTAGGCGGCGCCACGTCACCATACTAGTCGATCATAACGAATAAATATTATCATTAAGGACACAAAAACGGGAGAACAACGGTAGCACATTGGATAATGCACAGGCGCGCAGACGAAGGGGACCCAGGATCGAACCAGGTAAAAGTAAAAAAAAATAAAAATAAAATAAATTTAAAAAAAAGAGAGAATAAAAAATAAGAATAAAAATACAAGGACAAGGACAAGGACAAGGACAAGGACAAGGACAAGGACAAGGACAAGGACAAGGACAAGGACAAGGACAAGGACAAGGACAAGGACAAGGACAAGGACAAGGACAAGGACAAGGACAAGGACAAGGACAAGGACAAGGACAAGGACAAGGACAAGGACAAGGACAAGGACAAGGACAAGGACAAGGACAAGGACAAGGACAAGGACAAGGACAAGGACAAGGACAAGGACAAGGACAAGGACAAGGACAAGGACAAGGACAAGGACAAGGACAAGGACAAGGACAAGGACAAGGACAAGGACAAGGACAAGGACAAGGACAAGGACAAGGACAAGGACAAGGACAAGGACAAGGACAAGGACAAGGACAAGGACAAGGACAAGGACAAGGACAAGGACAAGGACAAGGACAAGGACAAGGACAAGGACAACGACAAGGACAAGGACAAGGACAAGGACAAGGACAAGGACAAGGACAAGGACAAGGACAAGGACAAGGACAAGGACAAGGACAAGGACAAGGACAAGGACAAGGACAAGGACAAGGACAAGGACAAGGACAAGGACAAGGACAAGGACAAGGACAAGGACAAGGACAAGGACAAGGACAAGGACAAGGACAAGGACAAGGACAAGGACAAGGACAAGGACAAGGACAAGGACAAGGACAAGGACAAGGACAAGGACAAGGACAAGGACAAGGACAAGGACAAGGACAAGGACAAGGACAAGGACAAGGACAAGGACAAGGACAAGGACAAGGACAAGGACAAGGACAAGGACAAGGACAAGGACAAGGACAAGGACAAGGACAAGGACAAGGACAAGGACAAGGACAAGGACAAGGACAAGGACAAGGACAAGGACAAGGACAAGGACAAGGACAAGGACAAGGACAAGGACAAGGACAAGGACAAGGACAAGGACAAGGACAAGGACAAGGACAAGGACAAGGACAAGGACAAGGACAAGGACAAGGACAAGGACAAGGACAAGGACAAGGACAAGGACAAGGACAAGGACAAGGACAAGGACAAGGACAAGGACAAGGACAAGGACAAGGACAAGGACAAGGACAAGGACAAGGACAAGGACAAGGACAAGGACAAGGACAAGGACAAGGACAAGGACAAGGACAAGGACAAGGACAAGGACAAGGACAAGGACAAGGACAAGGACAAGGACAAGGACAAGGACAAGGACAAGGACAAGGACAAGGACAAGGACAAGGACAAGGACAAGGACAAGGACAAGGACAAGGACAAGGACAAGGACAAGGACAAGGACAAGGACAAGGACAAGGACAAGGACAAGGACAAGGACAAGGACAAGGACAAGGACAAGGACAAGGACAAGGACAAGGACAAGGACAAGGACAAGGACAAGGACAAGGACAAGGACAAGGACAAGGACAAGGACAAGGACAAGGACAAGGACAAGGACAAGGACAAGGACAAGGACAAGGACAAGGACAAGGACAAGGACAAGGACAAGGACAAGGACAAGGACAAGGACAAGGACAAGGACAAGGACAAGGACAAGGACAAGGACAAGGACAAGGACAAGGACAAGGACAAGGACAAGGACAAGGACAAGGACAAGGACAAGGACAAGGACAAGGACAAGGACAAGGACAAGGACAAGGACAAGGACAAGGACAAGGACAAGGACAAGGACAAGGACAAGGACAAGGACAAGGACAAGGACAAGGACAAGGACAAGGACAAGGACAAGGACAAGGACAAGGACAAGGACAAGGACAAGGACAAGGACAAGGACAAGGACAAGGACAAGGACAAGGACAAGGACAAGGACAAGGACAAGGACAAGGACAAGGACAAGGACAAGGACAAGGACAAGGACAAGGACAAGGACAAGGACAAGGACAAGGACAAGGACAAGGACAAGGACAAGGACAAGGACTCTCGCCGAGGGGAGGAGCGAGAGCGAGGAGCAAGAGCAAGTTGCTCTTGCACCCGCTCTCGCCGAGGGGAGGAGCAAGAGCGAGGAGCAAGAGCAAGTTGCTCTTGCACCCGCTCTCGCCGAGGGGAGGAGCAAGAGCGAGGAGCAAGAGCAAGTTGCTCTTGCACCCGCTCTCGCCGAGGGGAGGAGCAAGAGCGAGGAGCAAGAGCAAGTTGCTCTTGCACCCGCTCTCGCCGAGGGGAGGAGCAAGAGCGAGGAGCAAGAGCAAGTTGCTCTTGCACCCGCTCTCGCCGAGGGGAGGAGCAAGAGCGAGGAGCAAGAGCAAGTTGCTCTTGCACCCGCTCTCGCCGAGGGGAGGAGCAAGAGCGAGGAGCAAGAGCAAGTTGCTCTTGCACCCGCTCTCGCCGAGGGGAGGAGCAAGAGCGAGGAGCAAGAGCAAGTTGCTCTTGCACCCGCTCTCGCCGAGGGGAGGAGCAAGAGCGAGGAGCAAGAGCAAGTTGCTCTTGCACCCGCTCTCGCCGAGGGGAGGAGCAAGAGCGAGGAGCAAGAGCAAGTTGCTCTTGCACCCGCTCTCGCCGAGGGGAGGAGCAAGAGCGAGGAGCAAGAGCAAGTTGCTCTTGCACCCGCTCTCGCCGAGGGGAGGAGCAAGAGCGAGGAGCAAGAGCAAGTTGCTCTTGCACCCGCTCTCGCCGAGGGGAGGAGCAAGAGCGAGGAGCAAGAGCAAGTTGCTCTTGCACCCGCTCTCGCCGAGGGGAGGAGCAAGAGCGAGGAGCAAGAGCAAGTTGCTCTTGCACCCGCTCTCGCCGAGGGGAGGAGCAAGAGCGAGGAGCAAGAGCAAGTTGCTCTTGCACCCGCTCTCGCCGAGGGGAGGAGCAAGAGCGAGGAGCAAGAGCAAGTTGCTCTTGCACCCGCTCTCGCCGAGGGGAGGAGCAAGAGCGAGGAGCAAGAGCAAGTTGCTCTTGCACCCGCTCTCGCCGAGGGGAGGAGCAAGAGCGAGGAGCAAGAGCAAGTTGCTCTTGCACCCGCTCTCGCCGAGGGGAGGAGCAAGAGCGAGGAGCAAGAGCAACGTTAAAAATTAAAACAAAAGTAAAATTGTAAAAAGTAAAAAGGCAAAAATTTAAATAATCAAAAAAGGAAATTGAAAAATTATATGAAAGGAATGCGGTGAGCAAGAGCAAGTTTTACACGCAGAATCCGAGAAAATAAAGGCGCTAATTTTATACGCCGAAACAGAGAAATTGAGGGCGCTAATTTTATACGCCGAAACCGAGAAAATTAAGGCGCTAATTTTATACGACCAACACACACACACACATGTGCGCGGGCGAACACGTGTGTGTGTGTGTGTGTCTCGTCTGCTTAGGGTGCGACGGGTAGAGCCTGTGTGCCAAACGCCATTGTACCGTACGCGAACGATATTATCACTGACACAAAGCTTCTTTTGTAGTCGCTAGGCGGCGCCGCATCACGAGGGGCGGAGACGCAAGGGACCCAGGTTCGAATCGCAACAACAACAACAACAACAACAACAACAACAACAACAATCTCCTCTCTCGCCGAGGGGAAGAGCAAGAGCGAGGAGCAAGAGGAGGGGAAGAGCAAGAGCGAGGAGCAAGAGCAAGTTGCTCTTGCACCCGCTCTCGCCGAGGGGAGGAGCAAGAGCGAGGAGCAAGAGCAAGTTGAAAGATTATATGAAAGGAAGGCGGTGAATGAAATTAAGCGAGGAGCAAGAGCAATTTTTACACGCAGAATCCTAGAAAATGAGGGCGCTAATTTTTCACGCCGAAACAGAGATTTTAAGGGCGCTAATTTTTCACGCCGAAACAGAGAATTTGAGGGCGCTAATTTTATACGCCGAAACCGAGAAAATGAAGGCGCTAATTTTATACGATTAAACTGAGGAAACAACAACAACAGCAACAGCAACAACAGCAACAACAACAATCTTCTAAGCGTCGTAAATTATTCGCTCGTTCCAGTATTTTTTTCATCAATCCAACTTCTAGTTAGGCAGGAATAAGTTCGTGTCATCATTCCTGCTTTTATTTTGGCAACAATTATTTTTCATCAATACAACTTCTATTCAATTAAAATTTATTGTTTATCAATGCAGCTTCAACGATGCTGGTTTTTTTCGGCTAGTAATAGGTCTGCTCAGTAATTTTCAAATATATAGTTACCAAGATGCTTATTGTGTTTTTCCTCTGGTTCCTTTGCCTCGATTCGATTACTACTATCTTACATGTGGAGCCTCTGTGCCAAACGCCAATGTACCGTACGCGAACGATAATATCACTGACACAAAGCTTCTTTTGTAGTCGCTAGGCGGCGCCACGTCACCATACTAGTCGATCATAACGAATAAATATTATCATTAAGGACACAAAAACGGGAGAACAATGGTAGCACATTGGATAATGCACAGGCGCGCAGACGAAGGGGACCCAGGATCGAACCAGGTAAAAGTAAAAAAAAATAAAAATAAAATAAATTTAAAAAAAAGAGAGAATAAAAAATAAGAATAAAAATACAAGGACAAGGACAAGGACAAGGACAAGGACAAGGACAAGGACAAGGACAAGGACAAGGACAAGGACAAGGACAAGGACAAGGACAAGGACAAGGACAAGGACAAGGACAAGGACAAGGACAAGGACAAGGACAAGGACAAGGACAAGGACAAGGACAAGGACAAGGACAAGGACAAGGACAAGGACAAGGACAAGGACAAGGACAAGGACAAGGACAAGGACAAGGACAAGGACAAGGACAATGACAAGGACAAGGACAAGGACAAGGACAAGGACAAGGACAAGGACAAGGACAAGGACAAGGACAAGGACAAGGACAAGGACAAGGACAAGGACAAGGACAAGGACAAGGACAAGGACAAGGACAAGGACAAGGACAAGGACAAGGACAAGGACAAGGACAAGGACAAGGACAAGGACAAGGACAAGGACAAGGACAAGGACAAGGACAAGGACAAGGACAAGGACAAGGACAAGGACAAGGACAAGGACAAGGACAAGGACAAGGACAAGGACAAGGACAAGGACAAGGACAAGGACAAGGACAAGGACAAGGACAAGGACAAGGACAAGGACAAGGACAAGGACAAGGACAAGGACAAGGACAAGGACAAGGACAAGGACAAGGACAAGGACAAGGACAAGGACAAGGACAAGGACAAGGACAAGGACAAGGACAAGGACAAGGACAAGGACAAGGACAAGGACAAGGACAAGGACAAGGACAAGGACAAGGACAAGGACAAGGACAAGGACAAGGACAAGGACAAGGACAAGGACAAGGACAAGGACAAGGACAAGGACAAGGACAAGGACAAGGACAAGGACAAGGACAAGGACAAGGACAAGGACAAGGACAAGGACAAGGACAAGGACAAGGACAAGGACAAGGACAAGGACAAGGACAAGGACAAGGACAAGGACAAGGACAAGGACAAGGACAAGGACAAGGACAAGGACAAGGACAAGGACAAGGACAAGGACAAGGACAAGGACAAGGACAAGGACAAGGCGCTCTCGCCGAGGGGAGGAGCAAGAGCGAGGAGCAAGAGCAAGTTGCTCTTGCACCCGCTCTCGCCGAGGGGAGGAGCAAGAGCGAGGAGCAAGAGCAAGTTGCTCTTGCACCCGCTCTCGCCGAGGGGAGGAGCAAGAGCGAGGAGCAAGAGCAAGTTGCTCTTGCACCCGCTCTCGCCGAGGGGAGGAGCAAGAGCGAGGAGCAAGAGCAAGTTGCTCTTGCACCCGCTCTCGCCGAGGGGAGGAGCAAGAGCGAGGAGCAAGAGCAAGTTGCTCTTGCACCCGCTCTCGCCGAGGGGAGGAGCAAGAGCGAGGAGCAAGAGCAAGTTGCTCTTGCACCCGCTCTCGCCGAGGGGAGGAGCAAGAGCGAGGAGCAAGAGCAAGTTGCTCTTGCACCCGCTCTCGCCGAGGGGAGGAGCAAGAGCGAGGAGCAAGAGCAAGTTGCTCTTGCACCCGCTCTCGCCGAGGGGAGGAGCAAGAGCGAGGAGCAAGAGCAAGTTGCTCTTGCACCCGCTCTCGCCGAGGGGAGGAGCAAGAGCGAGGAGCAAGAGCAAGTTGCTCTTGCACCCGCTCTCGCCGAGGGGAGGAGCAAGAGCGAGGAGCAAGAGCAAGTTGCTCTTGCACCCGCTCTCGCCGAGGGGAGGAGCAAGAGCGAGGAGCAAGAGCAAGTTGCTCTTGCACCCGCTCTCGCCGAGGGGAGGAGCAAGAGCGAGGAGCAAGAGCAAGTTGCTCTTGCACCCGCTCTCGCCGAGGGGAGGAGCAAGAGCGAGGAGCAAGAGCAAGTTGCTCTTGCACCCGCTCTCGCCGAGGGGAGGAGCAAGAGCGAGGAGCAAGAGCAAGTTGCTCTTGCACCCGCTCTCGCCGAGGGGAGGAGCAAGAGCGAGGAGCAAGAGCAAGTTGCTCTTGCACCCGCTCTCGCCGAGGGGAGGAGCAAGAGCGAGGAGCAAGAGCAAGTTGCTCTTGCACCCGCTCTCGCCGAGGGGAGGAGCAAGAGCGAGGAGCAAGAGCAAGTTGCTCTTGCACCCGCTCTCGCCGAGGGGAGGAGCAAGAGCGAGGAGCAAGAGCAAGTTGCTCTTGCACCCGCTCTCGCCGAGGGGAGGAGCAAGAGCGAGGAGCAAGAGCAAGTTGCTCTTGCACCCGCTCTCGCCGAGGGGAGGAGCAAGAGCGAGGAGCAAGAGCAAGTTGCTCTTGCACCCGCTCTCGCCGAGGGGAGGAGCAAGAGCGAGGAGCAAGAGCAAGTTGCTCTTGCACCCGCTCTCGCCGAGGGGAGGAGCAAGAGCGAGGAGCAAGAGCAAGTTGCTCTTGCACCCGCTCTCGCCGAGGGGAGGAGCAAGAGCGAGGAGCAAGAGCAAGTTGCTCTTGCACCCGCTCTCGCCGAGGGGAGGAGCAAGAGCGAGGAGCAAGAGCAAGTTGCTCTTGCACCCGCTCTCGCCGAGGGGAGGAGCAAGAGCGAGGAGCAAGAGCAAGTTGCTCTTGCACCCGCTCTCGCCGAGGGGAGGAGCAAGAGCGAGGAGCAAGAGCAAGTTGCTCTTGCACCCGCTCTCGCCGAGGGGAGGAGCAAGAGCGAGGAGCAAGAGCAAGTTGCTCTTGCACTTGCACCCGCTCTCGCCGAGGGGAGGAGCAAGAGCGAGGAGCAAGAGCAAGTTGCTCTTGCACCCGCTCTCGCCGAGGGGAGGAGCAAGAGCGAGGAGCAAGAGAGCGAGGAGCAAGAGCAAGTTGCTCTTGCACCCGCTCTCGCCGAGGGGAGGAGCAAGAGCGAGGAGCAAGAGCAAGTTGCTCTTGCACCCGCTCTCGCCGAGGGGAGGAGCAAGAGCGAGGAGCAAGAGCAAGTTGCTCTTGCACCCGCTCTCGCCGAGGGGAGGAGCAAGAGCGAGGAGCAAGAGCAAGTTGCTCTTGCACCCGCTCTCGCCGAGGGGAGGAGCAAGAGCGAGGAGCAAGAGCAAGTTGCTCTTGCACCCGCTCTCGCCGAGGGGAGGAGCAAGAGCGAGGAGCAAGAGCAAGTTGCTCTTGCACCCGCTCTCGCCGAGGGGAGGAGCAAGAGCGAGGAGCAAGAGCAAGTTGCTCTTGCACCCGCTCTCGCCGAGGGGAGGAGCAAGAGCGAGGAGCAAGAGCAAGTTGCTCTTGCACCCGCTCTCGCCGAGGGGAGGAGCAAGAGCGAGGAGCAAGAGCAAGTTGCTCTTGCACCCGCTCTCGCCGAGGGGAGGAGCAAGAGCGAGGAGCAAGAGCAAGTTGCTCTTGCACCCGCTCTCGCCGAGGGGAGGAGCAAGAGCGAGGAGCAAGAGCAAGTTGCTCTTGCACCCGCTCTCGCCGAGGGGAGGAGCAAGAGCGAGGAGCAAGAGCAAGTTGCTCTTGCACCCGCTCTCGCCGAGGGGAGGAGCAAGAGCGAGGAGCAAGAGCAAGTTGCTCTTGCACCCGCTCTCGCCGAGGGGAGGAGCAAGAGCGAGGAGCAAGAGCAAGTTGCTCTTGCACCCGCTCTCGCCGAGGGGAGGAGCAAGAGCGAGGAGCAAGAGCAAGTTGCTCTTGCACCCGCTCTCGCCGAGGGGAGGAGCAAGAGCGAGGAGCAAGAGCAAGTTGCTCTTGCACCCGCTCTCGCCGAGGGGAGGAGCAAGAGCGAGGAGCAAGAGCAAGTTGCTCTTGCACCCGCTCTCGCCGAGGGGAGGAGCAAGAGCGAGGAGCAAGAGCAAGTTGCTCTTGCACCCGCTCTCGCCGAGGGGAGGAGCAAGAGCGAGGAGCAAGAGCAAGTTGCTCTTGCACCCGCTCTCGCCGAGGGGAGGAGCAAGAGCGAGGAGCAAGAGCAAGTTGCTCTTGCACCCGCTCTCGCCGAGGGGAGGAGCAAGAGCGAGGAGCAAGAGCAAGTTGCTCTTGCACCCGCTCTCGCCGAGGGGAGGAGCAAGAGCGAGGAGCAAGAGCAAGTTGCTCTTGCACCCGCTCTCGCCGAGGGGAGGAGCAAGAGCGAGGAGCAAGAGCAAGTTGCTCTTGCACCCGCTCTCGCCGAGGGGAGGAGCAAGAGCGAGGAGCAAGAGCAAGTTGCTCTTGCACCCGCTCTCGCCGAGGGGAGGAGCAAGAGCGAGGAGCAAGAGCAAGTTGCTCTTGCACCCGCTCTCGCCGAGGGGAGGAGCAAGAGCGAGGAGCAAGAGCAAGTTGCTCTTGCACCCGCTCTCGCCGAGGGGAGGAGCAAGAGCGAGGAGCAAGAGCAAGTTGCTCTTGCACCCGCTCTCGCCGAGGGGAGGAGCAAGAGCGAGGAGCAAGAGCAAGTTGCTCTTGCACCCGCTCTCGCCGAGGGGAGGAGCAAGAGCGAGGAGCAAGAGCAAGTTGCTCTTGCACCCGCTCTCGCCGAGGGGAGGAGCAAGAGCGAGGAGCAAGAGCAAGTTGCTCTTGCACCCGCTCTCGCCGAGGGGAGGAGCAAGAGCGAGGAGCAAGAGCAAGTTGCTCTTGCACCCGCTCTCGCCGAGGGGAGGAGCAAGAGCGAGGAGCAAGAGCAAGTTGCTCTTGCACCCGCTCTCGCCGAGGGGAGGAGCAAGAGCGAGGAGCAAGAGCAAGTTGCTCTTGCACCCGCTCTCGCCGAGGGGAGGAGCAAGAGCGAGGAGCAAGAGCAAGTTGCTCTTGCACCCGCTCTCGCCGAGGGGAGGAGCAAGAGCGAGGAGCAAGAGCAAGTTGCTCTTGCACCCGCTCTCGCCGAGGGGAGGAGCAAGAGCGAGGAGCAAGAGCAAGTTGCTCTTGCACCCGCTCTCGCCGAGGGGAGGAGCAAGAGCGAGGAGCAAGAGCAAGTTGCTCTTGCACCCGCTCTCGCCGAGGGGAGGAGCAAGAGCGAGGAGCAAGAGCAAGTTGCTCTTGCACCCGCTCTCGCCGAGGGGAGGAGCAAGAGCGAGGAGCAAGAGCAAGTTGCTCTTGCACCCGCTCTCGCCGAGGGGAGGAGCAAGAGCGAGGAGCAAGAGCAAGTTGCTCTTGCACCCGCTCTCGCCGAGGGGAGGAGCAAGAGCGAGGAGCAAGAGCAAGTTGCTCTTGCACCCGCTCTCGCCGAGGGGAGGAGCAAGAGCGAGGAGCAAGAGCAAGTTGCTCTTGCACCCGCTCTCGCCGAGGGGAGGAGCAAGAGCGAGGAGCAAGAGCAAGTTGCTCTTGCACCCGCTCTCGCCGAGGGGAGGAGCAAGAGCGAGGAGCAAGAGCAAGTTGCTCTTGCACCCGCTCTCGCCGAGGGGAGGAGCAAGAGCGAGGAGCAAGAGCAAGTTGCTCTTGCACCCGCTCTCGCCGAGGGGAGGAGCAAGAGCGAGGAGCAAGAGCAAGTTGCTCTTGCACCCGCTCTCGCCGAGGGGAGGAGCAAGAGCGAGGAGCAAGAGCAAGTTGCTCTTGCACCCGCTCTCGCCGAGG
Source organism: Lumbricus rubellus (assembly GCA_945859605.1). Lineage (NCBI taxonomy): Eukaryota > Metazoa > Annelida > Clitellata > Crassiclitellata > Lumbricidae > Lumbricus > Lumbricus rubellus. The sequence continues at coordinate 55,684 of CAMAOG010000181.1, read as the reverse complement.
GGAGGAGCAAGAGCGAGGAGCAAGAGCAAGTTGCTCTTGCACCCGCTCTCGCCGAGGGGAGGAGCAAGAGCGAGGAGCAAGAGCAAGTTGCTCTTGCACCCGCTCTCGCCGAGGGGAGGAGCAAGAGCGAGGAGCAAGAGCAAGTTGCTCTTGCACCCGCTCTCGCCGAGGGGAGGAGCAAGAGCGAGGAGCAAGAGCAAGTTGCTCTTGCACCCGCTCTCGCCGAGGGGAGGAGCAAGAGCGAGGAGCAAGAGCAAGTTGCTCTTGCACCCGCTCTCGCCGAGGGGAGGAGCAAGAGCGAGGAGCAAGAGCAAGTTGCTCTTGCACCCGCTCTCGCCGAGGGGAGGAGCAAGAGCGAGGAGCAAGAGCAAGTTGCTCTTGCACCCGCTCTCGCCGAGGGGAGGAGCAAGAGCGAGGAGCAAGAGCAAGTTGCTCTTGCACCCGCTCTCGCCGAGGGGAGGAGCAAGAGCGAGGAGCAAGAGCAAGTTGCTCTTGCACCCGCTCTCGCCGAGGGGAGGAGCAAGAGCGAGGAGCAAGAGCAAGTTGCTCTTGCACCCGCTCTCGCCGAGGGGAGGAGCAAGAGCGAGGAGCAAGAGCAAGTTGCTCTTGCACCCGCTCTCGCCGAGGGGAGGAGCAAGAGCGAGGAGCAAGAGCAAGTTGCTCTTGCACCCGCTCTCGCCGAGGGGAGGAGCAAGAGCGAGGAGCAAGAGCAAGTTGCTCTTGCACCCGCTCTCGCCGAGGGGAGGAGCAAGAGCGAGGAGCAAGAGCAAGTTGCTCTTGCACCCGCTCTCGCCGAGGGGAGGAGCAAGAGCGAGGAGCAAGAGCAAGTTGCTCTTGCACCCGCTCTCGCCGAGGGGAGGAGCAAGAGCGAGGAGCAAGAGCAAGTTGCTCTTGCACCCGCTCTCGCCGAGGGGAGGAGCAAGAGCGAGGAGCAAGAGCAAGTTGCTCTTGCACCCGCTCTCGCCGAGGGGAGGAGCAAGAGCGAGGAGCAAGAGCAAGTTGCTCTTGCACCCGCTCTCGCCGAGGGGAGGAGCAAGAGCGAGGAGCAAGAGCAAGTTGCTCTTGCACCCGCTCTCGCCGAGGGGAGGAGCAAGAGCGAGGAGCAAGAGCAAGTTGCTCTTGCACCCGCTCTCGCCGAGGGGAGGAGCAAGAGCGAGGAGCAAGAGCAAGTTGCTCTTGCACCCGCTCTCGCCGAGGGGAGGAGCAAGAGCGAGGAGCAAGAGCAAGTTGCTCTTGCACCCGCTCTCGCCGAGGGGAGGAGCAAGAGCGAGGAGCAAGAGCAAGTTGCTCTTGCACCCGCTCTCGCCGAGGGGAGGAGCAAGAGCGAGGAGCAAGAGCAAGTTGCTCTTGCACCCGCTCTCGCCGAGGGGAGGAGCAAGAGCGAGGAGCAAGAGCAAGTTGCTCTTGCACCCGCTCTCGCCGAGGGGAGGAGCAAGAGCGAGGAGCAAGAGCAAGTTGCTCTTGCACCCGCTCTCGCCGAGGGGAGGAGCAAGAGCGAGGAGCAAGAGCAAGTTGCTCTTGCACCCGCTCTCGCCGAGGGGAGGAGCAAGAGCGAGGAGCAAGAGCAAGTTGCTCTTGCACCCGCTCTCGCCGAGGGGAGGAGCAAGAGCGAGGAGCAAGAGCAAGTTGCTCTTGCACCCGCTCTCGCCGAGGGGAGGAGCAAGAGCGAGGAGCAAGAGCAAGTTGCTCTTGCACCCGCTCTCGCCGAGGGGAGGAGCAAGAGCGAGGAGCAAGAGCAAGTTGCTCTTGCACCCGCTCTCGCAGAGGGGAGGAGCAAGAGCGAGGAGCAAGAGCAAGTTGCTCTTGCACCCGCTCTCGCCGAGGGGAGGAGCAAGAGCGAGGAGCAAGAGCAAGTTGCTCTTGCACCCGCTCTCGCCGAGGGGAGGAGCAAGAGCGAGGAGCAAGAGCAAGTTGCTCTTGCACCCGCTCTCGCCGAGGGGAGGAGCAAGAGCGAGGAGCAAGAGCAAGTTGCTCTTGCACCCGCTCTCGCCGAGGGGAGGAGCAAGAGCGAGGAGCAAGAGCAAGTTGCTCTTGCACCCGCTCTCGCCGAGGGGAGGAGCAAGAGCGAGGAGCAAGAGCAAGTTGCTCTTGCACCCGCTCTCGCCGAGGGGAGGAGCAAGAGCGAGGAGCAAGAGCAAGTTGCTCTTGCACCCGCTCTCGCCGAGGGGAGGAGCAAGAGCGAGGAGCAAGAGCAAGTTGCTCTTGCACCCGCTCTCGCCGAGGGGAGGAGCAAGAGCGAGGAGCAAGAGCAAGTGGCTCTTGCACCCGCTCTCGCCGAGGGGAGGAGCAAGAGCGAGGAGCAAGAGCAAGTTGCTCTTGCACCCGCTCTCGCCGAGGGGAGGAGCAGAGCGAGGAGCAAGAGCAAGTTGCTCTTGCACCCGCTCTCGCCGAGGGGAGGAGCAAGAGCGAGGAGCAAGAGCAAGTTGCTCTTGCACCCGCTCTCGCCGAGGGGAGGAGCAAGAGCGAGGAGCAAGAGCAAGTTGCTCTTGCACCCGCTCTCGCCGAGGGGAGGAGCAAGAGCGAGGAGCAAGAGCAAGTTGCTCTTGCACCCGCTCTCGCCGAGGGGAGGAGCAAGAGCGAGGAGCAAGAGCAAGTTGCTCTTGCACCCGCTCTCGCCGAGGGGAGGAGCAAGAGCGAGGAGCAAGAGCAAGTTGCTCTTGCACCCGCTCTCGCCGAGGGGAGGAGCAAGAGCGAGGAGCAAGAGCAAGTTGCTCTTGCACCCGCTCTCGCCGAGGGGAGGAGCAAGAGCGAGGAGCAAGAGCAAGTTGCTCTTGCACCCGCTCTCGCCGAGGGGAGGAGCAAGAGCGAGGAGCAAGAGCAAGTTGCTCTTGCACCCGCTCTCGCCGAGGGGAGGAGCAAGAGCGAGGAGCAAGAGCAAGTTGCTCTTGCACCCGCTCTCGCCGAGGGGAGGAGCAAGAGCGAGGAGCAAGAGCAAGTTGCTCTTGCACCCGCTCTCGCCGAGGGGAGGAGCAAGAGCGAGGAGCAAGAGCAAGTTGCTCTTGCACCCGCTCTCGCCGAGGGGAGGAGCAAGAGCGAGGAGCAAGAGCAAGTTGCTCTTGCACCCGCTCTCGCCGAGGGGAGGAGCAAGAGCGAGGAGCAAGAGCAAGTTGCTCTTGCACCCGCTCTCGCCGAGGGGAGGAGCAAGAGCGAGGAGCAAGAGCAAGTTGCTCTTGCACCCGCTCTCGCCGAGGGGAGGAGCAAGAGCGAGGAGCAAGAGCAAGTTGCTCTTGCACCCGCTCTCGCCGAGGGGAGGAGCAAGAGCGAGGAGCAAGAGCAAGTTGCTCTTGCACCCGCTCTCGCCGAGGGGAGGAGCAAGAGCGAGGAGCAAGAGCAAGTTGCTCTTGCACCCGCTCTCGCCGAGGGGAGGAGCAAGAGCGAGGAGCAAGAGCAAGTTGCTCTTGCACCCGCTCTCGCCGAGGGGAGGAGCAAGAGCGAGGAGCAAGAGCAAGTTGCTCTTGCACCCGCTCTCGCCGAGGGGAGGAGCAAGAGCGAGGAGCAAGAGCAAGTTGCTCTTGCACCCGCTCTCGCCGAGGGGAGGAGCAAGAGCGAGGAGCAAGAGCAAGTTGCTCTTGCACCCGCTCTCGCCGAGGGGAGGAGCAAGAGCGAGGAGCAAGAGCAAGTTGCTCTTGCACCCGCTCTCGCCGAGGGGAGGAGCAAGAGCGAGGAGCAAGAGCAAGTTGCTCTTGCACCCGCTCTCGCCGAGGGGAGGAGCAAGAGCGAGGAGCAAGAGCAAGTTGCTCTTGCACCCGCTCTCGCCGAGGGGAGGAGCAAGAGCGAGGAGCAAGAGCAAGTTGCTCTTGCACCCGCTCTCGCCGAGGGGAGGAGCAAGAGCGAGGAGCAAGAGCAAGTTGCTCTTGCACCCGCTCTCGCCGAGGGGAGGAGCAAGAGCGAGGAGCAAGAGCAAGTTGCTCTTGCACCCGCTCTCGCCGAGGGGAGGAGCAAGAGCGAGGAGCAAGAGCAAGTTGCTCTTGCACCCGCTCTCGCCGAGGGGAGGAGCAAGAGCGAGGAGCAAGAGCAAGTTGCTCTTGCACCCGCTCTCGCCGAGGGGAGGAGCAAGAGCGAGGAGCAAGAGCAAGTTGCTCTTGCACCCGCTCTCGCCGAGGGGAGGAGCAAGAGCGAGGAGCAAGAGCAAGTTGCTCTTGCACCCGCTCTCGCCGAGGGGAGGAGCAAGAGCGAGGAGCAAGAGCAAGTTGCTCTTGCACCCGCTCTCGCCGAGGGGAGGAGCAAGAGCGAGGAGCAAGAGCAAGTTGCTCTTGCACCCGCTCTCGCCGAGGGGAGGAGCAAGAGCGAGGAGCAAGAGCAAGTTGCTCTTGCACCCGCTCTCGCCGAGGGGAGGAGCAAGAGCGAGGAGCAAGAGCAAGTTGCTCTTGCACCCGCTCTCGCCGAGGGGAGGAGCAAGAGCGAGGAGCAAGAGCAAGTTGCTCTTGCACCCGCTCTCGCCGAGGGGAGGAGCAAGAGCGAGGAGCAAGAGCAAGTTGCTCTTGCACCCGCTCTCGCCGAGGGGAGGAGCAAGAGCGAGGAGCAAGAGCAAGTTGCTCTTGCACCCGCTCTCGCCGAGGGGAGGAGCAAGAGCGAGGAGCAAGAGCAAGTTGCTCTTGCACCCGCTCTCGCCGAGGGGAGGAGCAAGAGCGAGGAGCAAGAGCAAGTTGCTCTTGCACCCGCTCTCGCCGAGGGGAGGAGCAAGAGCGAGGAGCAAGAGCAAGTTGCTCTTGCACCCGCTCTCGCCGAGGGGAGGAGCAAGAGCGAGGAGCAAGAGCAAGTTGCTCTTGCACCCGCTCTCGCCGAGGGGAGGAGCAAGAGCGAGGAGCAAGAGCAAGTTGCTCTTGCACCCGCTCTCGCCGAGGGGAGGAGCAAGAGCGAGGAGCAAGAGCAAGTTGCTCTTGCACCCGCTCTCGCCGAGGGGAGGAGCAAGAGCGAGGAGCAAGAGCAAGTTGCTCTTGCACCCGCTCTCGCCGAGGGGAGGAGCAAGAGCGAGGAGCAAGAGCAAGTTGCTCTTGCACCCGCTCTCGCCGAGGGGAGGAGCAAGAGCGAGGAGCAAGAGCAAGTTGCTCTTGCACCCGCTCTCGCCGAGGGGAGGAGCAAGAGCGAGGAGCAAGAGCAAGTTGCTCTTGCACCCGCTCTCGCCGAGGGGAGGAGCAAGAGCGAGGAGCAAGAGCAAGTTGCTCTTGCACCCGCTCTCGCCGAGGGGAGGAGCAAGAGCGAGGAGCAAGAGCAAGTTGCTCTTGCACCCGCTCTCGCCGAGGGGAGGAGCAAGAGCGAGGAGCAAGAGCAAGTTGCTCTTGCACCCGCTCTCGCCGAGGGGAGGAGCAAGAGCGAGGAGCAAGAGCAAGTTGCTCTTGCACCCGCTCTCGCCGAGGGGAGGAGCAAGAGCGAGGAGCAAGAGCAAGTTGCTCTTGCACCCGCTCTCGCCGAGGGGAGGAGCAAGAGCGAGGAGCAAGAGCAAGTTGCTCTTGCACCCGCTCTCGCCGAGGGGAGGAGCAAGAGCGAGGAGCAAGAGCAAGTTGCTCTTGCACCCGCTCTCGCCGAGGGGAGGAGCAAGAGCGAGGAGCAAGAGCAAGTTGCTCTTGCACCCGCTCTCGCCGAGGGGAGGAGCAAGAGCGAGGAGCAAGAGCAAGTTGCTCTTGCACCCGCTCTCGCCGAGGGGAGGAGCAAGAGCGAGGAGCAAGAGCAAGTTGCTCTTGCACCCGCTCTCGCCGAGGGGAGGAGCAAGAGCGAGGAGCAAGAGCAAGTTGCTCTTGCACCCGCTCTCGCCGAGGGGAGGAGCAAGGACAAGGACAAGGACAAGTTGCTCTTGCACCCGCTCTCGCCGAGGGGAGGAGCAAGAGCGAGGAGCAAGAGCAAGTTGCTCTTGCACCCGCTCTCGCCGAGGGGAGGAGCAAGGACAAGGACAAGGACAAGTTGCTCTTGCACCCGCTCTCGCCGAGGGGAGGAGCAAGAGCGAGGAGCAAGAGCAAGTTGCTCTTGCACCCGCTCTCGCCGAGGGGAGGAGCAAGGACAAGGACAAGGACAAGTTGCTCTTGCACCCGCTCTCGCCGAGGGGAGGAGCAAGAGCGAGGAGCAAGAGCAAGTTGCTCTTGCACCCGCTCTCGCCGAGGGGAGGAGCAAGGACAAGGACAAGGACAAGTTGCTCTTGCACCCGCTCTCGCCGAGGGGAGGAGCAAGGACAAGGACAAGGACAAGTTGCTCTTGCACCCGCTCTCGCCGAGGGGAGGAGCAAGAGCGAGGAGCAAGAGCAAGTTGCTCTTGCACCCGCTCTCGCCGAGGGGAGGAGCAAGAGCGAGGAGCAAGAGCAAGTTGCTCTTGCACCCGCTCTCGCCGAGGGGAGGAGCAAGAGCGAGGAGCAAGAGCAAGTTGCTCTTGCACCCGCTCTCGCCGAGGGGAGGAGCAAGAGCGAGGAGCAAGAGCAAGTTGCTCTTGCACCCGCTCTCGCCGAGGGGAGGAGCAAGAGCGAGGAGCAAGAGCAAGTTGCTCTTGCACCCGCTCTCGCCGAGGGGAGGAGCAAGAGCGAGGAGCAAGAGCAACGTAAAAAATTTAAAAAAGTAAATTTGTAAAAAGTAAAAATGCAAAAATTTAAATAATCAAAAAATGAAATTGAAAGATTATATGAAAGGAAGGCGGTGAATAAAATTAAGCGAGGAGCAAGAGCAAGTTTTACACGCAGAATCCTAGAAAATGAGGGCGCTAATTTTTCACGCCGAAACAGAGAAATTGAGGGCGCTCATTTTTACGCCGAAACCGAGAAAATGAAGGCGCTAATTTTATACGACCAAACTGAGGAAACAACAACAAGAGCAACAGCAACAACAGCAACAATAACAATCTTCTAAGCGTCGTAAATTATTCGCTCGTTCCAGTATTTTTTTCATCAATCCAACTTCTAGTTAGGCAGGAATAAGTTCGTGTCATCATTCCTGCTTTTATTTTGGCAACAATTATTTTTCATCAATACAACTTCTATTCATCTGAAATTTATTGTTTATCAATGCAGCTTCAACGATGCTGGTTTTTTTCGACTAGTAATAGGTCTGCTCAGTATTTTTCAAATATATAGTTACCAAGATGCTTATTGTGTTTTTCCTCTGGTTCCTTTGCCTCGATATGATTACTACTATCTTACATGTGGAGCCTGTAAACGCCAATGTACCGTACGCGAACGATATTATCACTGACACAAAGCTTCTTTTGTAGTCGCTAGGCGGCGCCACGTCACCATACTAGGCGATCATATCGAATAAATATTATCATTAAGGACACAAAAACGGGGAACCAATCGTAGCACATTGGATAATGAACAGGCGCGCAGACGAAGAGGACCCAGGATCGAACCAGGTACAAGGAGAAAAAATTAAAATTAAAATTAAAATTAAATGCATTGTGTTTGGACAAGGACAAGGACAAGGACAAGGACAAGGACAAGGACAAGGACAAGGACAAGGACAAGGACAAGGACAAGGACAAGGACAAGGACAAGGACAAGGACAAGGACAAGGACAAGGACAAGGACAAGGACAAGGACAAGGACAAGGACAAGGACAAGGACAAGGACAAGGACAAGGACAAGGACAAGGACAAGGACAAGGACAAGGACAAGGACAAGGACAAGGACAAGGACAAGGACAAGGACAAGGACAAGGACAAGGACAAGGACAAGGACAAGGACAAGGACAAGGACAAGGACAAGGACAAGGACAAGGACAAGGACAAGGACAAGGACAAGGACAAGGACAAGGACAAGGACAAGGACAAGGACAAGGACAAGGACAAGGACAAGGACAAGGACAAGGACAAGGACAAGGACAAGGACAAGGACAAGGACAAGGACAAGGACAAGGACAAGGACAAGGACAAGGACAAGGACAAGGACAAGGACAAGGACAAGGACAAGGACAAGGACAAGGACAAGGACAAGGACAAGGACAAGGACAAGGACAAGGACAAGGACAAGGACAAGGACAAGGACAAGGACAAGGACAAGGACAAGGACAAGGACAAGGACAAGGACAAGGACAAGGACAAGGACAAGGACAAGGACAAGGACAAGGACAAGGACAAGGACAAGGACAAGGACAAGGACAAGGACAAGGACAAGGACAAGGACAAGGACAAGGACAAGGACAAGGACAAGGACAAGGACAAGGACAAGGACAAGGACAAGGACAAGGACAAGGACAAGGACAAGGACAAGGACAAGGACAAGGACAAGGACAAGGACAAGGACAAGGACAAGGACAAGGACAAGGACAAGGACAAGGACAAGGACAAGGACAAGGACAAGGACAAGGACACGGACAAGGACAAGGACAAGGACAAGGACAAGGACAAGGACAAGGACAAGGACAAGGACAAGGACAAGGACAAGGACAAGGACAAGGACAAGGACAAGGACAAGGACAAGGACAAGGACAAGGACAAGGACAAGGACAAGGACAAGGACAAGGACAAGGACAAGGACAAGGACAAGGACAAGGACAAGGACAAGGACAAGGACAAGGACAAGGACAAGGACAAGGACAAGGACAAGGACAAGGACAAGGACAAGGACAAGGACAAGGACAAGGACAAGGACAAGGACAAGGACAAGGACAAGGACAAGGACAAGGACAAGGACAAGGACAAGGACAAGGACAAGGACAAGGACAAGGACAAGGACAAGGACAAGGACAAGGACAAGGACAAGGACAAGGACAAGGACAAGGACAAGGACAAGGACAAGGACAAGGACAAGGACAAGGACAAGGACAAGGACAAGGACAAGGACAAGGACAAGGACAAGGACAAGGACAAGTTGCTCTTGCACCCGCTCTCGCCGAGGGGAGGAGCAAGGACAAGGACAAGGACAAGTTGCTCTTGCACCCGCTCTCGCCGAGGGGAGGAGCAAGGACAAGGACAAGGACAAGTTGCTCTTGCACCCGCTCTCGCCGAGGGGAGGAGCAAGGACAAGGACAAGGACAAGTTGCTCTTGCACCCGCTCTCGCCGAGGGGAGGAGCAAGGACAAGGACAAGGACAAGTTGCTCTTGCACCCGCTCTCGCCGAGGGGAGGAGCAAGGACAAGGACAAGGACAAGTTGCTCTTGCACCCGCTCTCGCCGAGGGGAGGAGCAAGGACAAGGACAAGGACAAGTTGCTCTTGCACCCGCTCTCGCCGAGGGGAGGAGCAAGGACAAGGACAAGGACAAGTTGCTCTTGCACCCGCTCTCGCCGAGGGGAGGAGCAAGGACAAGGACAAGGACAAGTTGCTCTTGCACCCGCTCTCGCCGAGGGGAGGAGCAAGGACAAGGACAAGGACAAGTTGCTCTTGCACCCGCTCTCGCCGAGGGGAGGAGCAAGGACAAGGACAAGGACAAGTTGCTCTTGCACCCGCTCTCGCCGAGGGGAGGAGCAAGGACAAGGACAAGGACAAGTTGCTCTTGCACCCGCTCTCGCCGAGGGGAGGAGCAAGGACAAGGACAAGGACAAGTTGCTCTTGCACCCGCTCTCGCCGAGGGGAGGAGCAAGGACAAGGACAAGGACAAGTTGCTCTTGCCCCCGCTATCGACGAGGGGAGGAGCAAGGACAAGGACAAGGACAAGTTGCTCTTGCACCCGCTCTCGCCGAGGGGAGGAGCAAGGACAAGGACAAGGACAAGTTGCTCTTGCACCCGCTCTCGCCGAGGGGAGGAGCAAGGACAAGGACAAGGACAAGTTGCTCTTGCACCCGCTCTCGCCGAGGGGAGGAGCAAGGACAAGGACAAGGACAAGTTGCTCTTGCACCCGCTCTCGCCGAGGGGAGGAGCAAGGACAAGGACAAGGACAAGTTGCTCTTGCACCCGCTCTCGCCGAGGGGAGGAGCAAGGACAAGGACAAGGACAAGTTGCTCTTGCACCCGCTCTCGCCGAGGGGAGGAGCAAGGACAAGGACAAGGACAAGTTGCTCTTGCACCCGCTCTCGCCGAGGGGAGGAGCAAGGACAAGGACAAGGACAAGTTGCTCTTGCACCCGCTCTCGCCGAGGGGAGGAGCAAGGACAAGGACAAGGACAAGTTGCTCTTGCACCCGCTCTCGCCGAGGGGAGGAGCAAGGACAAGGACAAGGACAAGTTGCTCTTGCACCCGCTCTCGCCGAGGGGAGGAGCAAGGACAAGGACAAGGACAAGTTGCTCTTGCACCCGCTCTCGCCGAGGGGAGGAGCAAGGACAAGGACAAGGACAAGTTGCTCTTGCACCCGCTCTCGCCGAGGGGAGGAGCAAGGACAAGGACAAGGACAAGTTGCTCTTGCACCCGCTCTCGCCGAGGGGAGGAGCAAGGACAAGGACAAGGACAAGTTGCTCTTGCACCCGCTCTCGCCGAGGGGAGGAGCAAGGACAAGGACAAGGACAAGTTGCTCTTGCACCCGCTCTCGCCGAGGGGAGGAGCAAGGACAAGGACAAGGACAAGTTGCTCTTGCACCCGCTCTCGCCGAGGGGAGGAGCAAGGACAAGGACAAGGACAAGTTGCTCTTGCACCCGCTCTCGCCGAGGGGAGGAGCAAGGACAAGGACAAGGACAAGTTGCTCTTGCACCCGCTCTCGCCGAGGGGAGGAGCAAGGACAAGGACAAGGACAAGTTGCTCTTGCACCCGCTCTCGCCGAGGGGAGGAGCAAGGACAAGGACAAGGACAAGTTGCTCTTGCACCCGCTCTCGCCGAGGGGAGGAGCAAGGACAAGGACAAGGACAAGTTGCTCTTGCACCCGCTCTCGCCGAGGGGAGGAGCAAGGACAAGGACAAGGACAAGTTGCTCTTGCACCCGCTCTCGCCGAGGGGAGGAGCAAGGACAAGGACAAGGACAAGTTGCTCTTGCACCCGCTCTCGCCGAGGGGAGGAGCAAGGACAAGGACAAGGACAAGTTGCTCTTGCACCCGCTCTCGCCGAGGGGAGGAGCAAGGACAAGGACAAGGAGCAAGTTGCTCTTGCACCCGCTCTCGCCGAGGGGAGGAGCAAGAGCGAGGAGCAAGAGCAAGTTGCTCTTGCACCCGCTCTCGCCGAGGGGAGGAGCAAGAGCGAGGAGCAAGAGCAAGTTGCTCTTGCACCCGCTCTCGCCGAGGGGAGGAGCAAGAGCGAGGAGCAAGAGCAAGTTGCTCTTGCACCCGCTCTCGCCGAGGGGAGGAGCAAGAGCGAGGAGCAAGAGCAAGTTGCTCTTGCACCCGCTCTCGCCGAGGGGAGGAGCAAGAGCGAGGAGCAAGAGCAAGTTGCTCTTGCACCCGCTCTCGCCGAGGGGAGGAGCAAGAGCGAGGAGCAAGAGCAAGTTGCTCTTGCACCCGCTCTCGCCGAGGGGAGGAGCAAGAGCGAGGAGCAAGAGCAAGTTGCTCTTGCACCCGCTCTCGCCGAGGGGAGGAGCAAGAGCGAGGAGCAAGAGCAAGTTGCTCTTGCACCCGCTCTCGCCGAGGGGAGGAGCAAGAGCGAGGAGCAAGAGCAAGTTGCTCTTGCACCCGCTCTCGCCGAGGGGAGGAGCAAGAGCGAGGAGCAAGAGCAAGTTGCTCTTGCACCCGCTCTCGCCGAGGGGAGGAGCAAGAGCGAGGAGCAAGAGCAAGTTGCTCTTGCACCCGCTCTCGCCGAGGGGAGGAGCAAGAGCGAGGAGCAAGAGCAAGTTGCTCTTGCACCCGCTCTCGCCGAGGGGAGGAGCAAGAGCGAGGAGCAAGAGCAAGTTGCTCTTGCACCCGCTCTCGCCGAGGGGAGGAGCAAGAGCGAGGAGCAAGAGCAAGTTGCTCTTGCACCCGCTCTCGCCGAGGGGAGGAGCAAGAGCGAGGAGCAAGAGCAAGTTGCTCTTGCACCCGCTCTCGCCGAGGGGAGGAGCAAGAGCGAGGAGCAAGAGCAAGTTGCTCTTGCACCCGCTCTCGCCGAGGGGAGGAGCAAGAGCGAGGAGCAAGAGCAAGTTGCTCTTGCACCCGCTCTCGCCGAGGGGAGGAGCAAGAGCGAGGAGCAAGAGCAAGTTGCTCTTGCACCCGCTCTCGCCGAGGGGAGGAGCAAGGACAAGGACAAGGACAAGTTGCTCTTGCACCCGCTCTCGCCGAGGGGAGGAGCAAGGACAAGGACAAGGACAAGTTGCTCTTGCACCCGCTCTCGCCGAGGGGAGGAGCAAGGACAAGGACAAGGACAAGTTGCTCTTGCACCCGCTCTCGCCGAGGGGAGGAGCAAGGACAAGGACAAGGACAAGTTGCTCTTGCACCCGCTCTCGCCGAGGGGAGGAGCAAGGACAAGGACAAGGACAAGTTGCTCTTGCACCCGCTCTCGCCGAGGGGAGGAGCAAGGACAAGGACAAGGACAAGTTGCTCTTGCACCCGCTCTCGCCGAGGGGAGGAGCAAGGACAAGGACAAGGACAAGTTGCTCTTGCACCCGCTCTCGCCGAGGGGAGGAGCAAGGACAAGGACAAGGACAAGTTGCTCTTGCACCCGCTCTCGCCGAGGGGAGGAGCAAGGACAAGGACAAGGACAAGTTGCTCTTGCACCCGCTCTCGCCGAGGGGAGGAGCAAGGACAAGGACAAGGACAAGTTGCTCTTGCACCCGCTCTCGCCGAGGGGAGGAGCAAGGACAAGGACAAGGACAAGTTGCTCTTGCACCCGCTCTCGCCGAGGGGAGGAGCAAGGACAAGGACAAGGACAAGTTGCTCTTGCACCCGCTCTCGCCGAGGGGAGGAGCAAGGACAAGGACAAGGACAAGTTGCTCTTGCACCCGCTCTCGCCGAGGGGAGGAGCAAGGACAAGGACAAGGACAAGTTGCTCTTGCACCCGCTCTCGCCGAGGGGAGGAGCAAGGACAAGGACAAGGACAAGTTGCTCTTGCACCCGCTCTCGCCGAGGGGAGGAGCAAGGACAAGGACAAGGACAAGTTGCTCTTGCACCCGCTCTCGCCGAGGGGAGGAGCAAGGACAAGGACAAGGACAAGTTGCTCTTGCACCCGCTCTCGCCGAGGGGAGGAGCAAGGACAAGGACAAGGACAAGTTGCTCTTGCACCCGCTCTCGCCGAGGGGAGGAGCAAGGACAAGGACAAGGACAAGTTGCTCTTGCACCCGCTCTCGCCGAGGGGAGGAGCAAGGACAAGGACAAGGACAAGTTGCTCTTGCACCCGCTCTCGCCGAGGGGAGGAGCAAGGACAAGGACAAGGACAAGTTGCTCTTGCACCCGCTCTCGCCGAGGGGAGGAGCAAGGACAAGGACAAGGACAAGTTGCTCTTGCACCCGCTCTCGCCGAGGGGAGGAGCAAGGACAAGGACAAGGACAAGTTGCTCTTGCACCCGCTCTCGCCGAGGGGAGGAGCAAGGACAAGGACAAGGACAAGTTGCTCTTGCACCCGCTCTCGCCGAGGGGAGGAGCAAGGACAAGGACAAGGACAAGTTGCTCTTGCACCCGCTCTCGCCGAGGGGAGGAGCAAGGACAAGGACAAGGACAAGTTGCTCTTGCACCCGCTCTCGCCGAGGGGAGGAGCAAGGACAAGGACAAGGACAAGTTGCTCTTGCACCCGCTCTCGCCGAGGGGAGGAGCAAGGACAAGGACAAGGACAAGTTGCTCTTGCACCCGCTCTCGCCGAGGGGAGGAGCAAGGACAAGGACAAGGACAAGTTGCTCTTGCACCCGCTCTCGCCGAGGGGAGGAGCAAGGACAAGGACAAGGACAAGTTGCTCTTGCACCCGCTCTCGCCGAGGGGAGGAGCAAGGACAAGGACAAGGACAAGTTGCTCTTGCACCCGCTCTCGCCGAGGGGAGGAGCAAGGACAAGGACAAGGACAAGTTGCTCTTGCACCCGCTCTCGCCGAGGGGAGGAGCAAGGACAAGGACAAGGACAAGTTGCTCTTGCACCCGCTCTCGCCGAGGGGAGGAGCAAGGACAAGGACAAGGACAAGTTGCTCTTGCACCCGCTCTCGCCGAGGGGAGGAGCAAGGACAAGGACAAGGACAAGTTGCTCTTGCACCCGCTCTCGCCGAGGGGAGGAGCAAGGACAAGGACAAGGACAAGTTGCTCTTGCACCCGCTCTCGCCGAGGGGAGGAGCAAGAGCGAGGAGCAAGAGCAAGTTGCTCTTGCACCCGCTCTCGCCGAGGGGAGGAGCAAGAGCGAGGAGCAAGAGCAAGTTGCTCTTGCACCCGCTCTCGCCGAGGGGAGGAGCAAGAGCGAGGAGCAAGAGCAAGTTGCTCTTGCACCCGCTCTCGCCGAGGGGAGGAGCAAGAGCGAGGAGCAAGAGCAAGTTGCTCTTGCACCCGCTCTCGCCGAGGGGAGGAGCAAGAGCGAGGAGCAAGAGCAAGTTGCTCTTGCACCCGCTCTCGCCGAGGGGAGGAGCAAGAGCGAGGAGCAAGAGCAAGTTGCTCTTGCACCCGCTCTCGCCGAGGGGAGGAGCAAGAGCGAGGAGCAAGAGCAAGTTGCTCTTGCACCCGCTCTCGCCGAGGGGAGGAGCAAGAGCGAGGAGCAAGAGCAAGTTGCTCTTGCACCCGCTCTCGCCGAGGGGAGGAGCAAGAGCGAGGAGCAAGAGCAAGTTGCTCTTGCACCCGCTCTCGCCGAGGGGAGGAGCAAGAGCGAGGAGCAAGAGCAAGTTGCTCTTGCACCCGCTCTCGCCGAGGGGAGGAGCAAGAGCGAGGAGCAAGAGCAAGTTGCTCTTGCACCCGCTCTCGCCGAGGGGAGGAGCAAGAGCGAGGAGCAAGAGCAAGTTGCTCTTGCACCCGCTCTCGCCGAGGGGAGGAGCAAGAGCGAGGAGCAAGAGCAAGTTGCTCTTGCACCCGCTCTCGCCGAGGGGAGGAGCAAGAGCGAGGAGCAAGAGCAAGTTGCTCTTGCACCCGCTCTCGCCGAGGGGAGGAGCAAGAGCGAGGAGCAAGAGCAAGTTGCTCTTGCACCCGCTCTCGCCGAGGGGAGGAGCAAGAGCGAGGAGCAAGAGCAAGTTGCTCTTGCACCCGCTCTCGCCGAGGGGAGGAGCAAGAGCGAGGAGCAAGAGCAAGTTGCTCTTGCACCCGCTCTCGCCGAGGGGAGGAGCAAGAGCGAGGAGCAAGAGCAAGTTGCTCTTGCACCCGCTCTCGCCGAGGGGAGGAGCAAGAGCGAGGAGCAAGAGCAAGTTGCTCTTGCACCCGCTCTCGCCGAGGGGAGGAGCAAGAGCGAGGAGCAAGAGCAAGTTGCTCTTGCACCCGCTCTCGCCGAGGGGAGGAGCAAGAGCGAGGAGCAAGAGCAACGTAAAAAATTTAAAAAAGTAAATTTGTAAAAAGTAAAAATGCAAAAATTTAAATAATCAAAAAATGAAATTGAAAGATTATATGAAAGGAAGGCGGTGAATAAAATTAAGCGAGGAGCAAGAGCAAGTTTTACACGCAGAATCCTAGAAAATGAGGGCGCTAATTTTTCACGCCGAAACAGAGAAATTGAGGGCGCTCATTTTTACGCCGAAACCGAGAAAATGAAGGCGCTAATTTTATACGACCAAACTGAGGAAACAACAACAAGAGCAACAGCAACAACAGCAACAATAACAATCTTCTAAGCGTCGTAAATTATTCGCTCGTTCCAGTATTTTTTTCATCAATCCAACTTCTAGTTAGGCAGGAATAAGTTCGTGTCATCATTCCTGCTTTTATTTTGGCAACAATTATTTTTCATCAATACAACTTCTATTCATCTGAAATTTATTGTTTATCAATGCAGCTTCAACGATGCTGGTTTTTTTCGACTAGTAATAGGTCTGCTCAGTATTTTTCAAATATATAGTTACCAAGATGCTTATTGTGTTTTTCCTCTGGTTCCTTTGCCTCGATATGATTACTACTATCTTACATGTGGAGCCTGTAAACGCCAATGTACCGTACGCGAACGATATTATCACTGACACAAAGCTTCTTTTGTAGTCGCTAGGCGGCGCCACGTCACCATACTAGGCGATCATATCGAATAAATATTATCATTAAGGACACAAAAACGGGGAACCAATCGTAGCACATTGGATAATGAACAGGCGCGCAGACGAAGAGGACCCAGGATCGAACCAGGTACAAGGAGAAAAAATTAAAATTAAAATTAAAATTAAATGCATTGTGTTTGGACAAGGACAAGGACAAGGACAAGGACAAGGACAAGGACAAGGACAAGGACAAGGACAAGGACAAGGACAAGGACAAGGACAAGGACAAGGACAAGGACAAGGACAAGGACAAGGACAAGGACAAGGACAAGGACAAGGACAAGGACAAGGACAAGGACAAGGACAAGGACAAGGACAAGGACAAGGACAAGGACAAGGACAAGGACAAGGACAAGGACAAGGACAAGGACAAGGACAAGGACAAGGACAAGGACAAGGACAAGGACAAGGACAAGGACAAGGACAAGGACAAGGACAAGGACAAGGACAAGGACAAGGACAAGGACAAGGACAAGGACAAGGACAAGGACAAGGACAAGGACAAGGACAAGGACAAGGACAAGGACAAGGACAAGGACAAGGACAAGGACAAGGACAAGGACAAGGACAAGGACAAGGACAAGGACAAGGACAAGGACAAGGACAAGGACAAGGACAAGGACAAGGACAAGGACACGGACAAGGACAAGGACAAGGACAAGGACAAGGACAAGGACAAGGACAAGGACAAGGACAAGGACAAGGACAAGGACAAGGACAAGGACAAGGACAAGGACAAGGACAAGGACAAGGACAAGGACAAGGACAAGGACAAGGACAAGGACAAGGACAAGGACAAGGACAAGGACAAGGACAAGGACAAGTTGCTCTTGCACCCGCTCTCGCCGAGGGGAGGAGCAAGGACAAGGACAAGGACAAGTTGCTCTTGCACCCGCTCTCGCCGAGGGGAGGAGCAAGGACAAGGACAAGGACAAGTTGCTCTTGCACCCGCTCTCGCCGAGGGGAGGAGCAAGGACAAGGACAAGGACAAGTTGCTCTTGCACCCGCTCTCGCCGAGGGGAGGAGCAAGGACAAGGACAAGGACAAGTTGCTCTTGCACCCGCTCTCGCCGAGGGGAGGAGCAAGGACAAGGACAAGGACAAGTTGCTCTTGCACCCGCTCTCGCCGAGGGGAGGAGCAAGGACAAGGACAAGGACAAGTTGCTCTTGCACCCGCTCTCGCCGAGGGGAGGAGCAAGGACAAGGACAAGGACAAGTTGCTCTTGCACCCGCTCTCGCCGAGGGGAGGAGCAAGGACAAGGACAAGGACAAGTTGCTCTTGCACCCGCTCTCGCCGAGGGGAGGAGCAAGGACAAGGACAAGGACAAGTTGCTCTTGCACCCGCTCTCGCCGAGGGGAGGAGCAAGGACAAGGACAAGGACAAGTTGCTCTTGCACCCGCTCTCGCCGAGGGGAGGAGCAAGGACAAGGACAAGGACAAGTTGCTCTTGCACCCGCTCTCGCCGAGGGGAGGAGCAAGGACAAGGACAAGGACAAGTTGCTCTTGCACCCGCTCTCGCCGAGGGGAGGAGCAAGGACAAGGACAAGGACAAGTTGCTCTTGCACCCGCTCTCGCCGAGGGGAGGAGCAAGGACAAGGACAAGGACAAGTTGCTCTTGCACCCGCTCTCGCCGAGGGGAGGAGCAAGGACAAGGACAAGGACAAGTTGCTCTTGCACCCGCTCTCGCCGAGGGGAGGAGCAAGGACAAGGACAAGGACAAGTTGCTCTTGCACCCGCTCTCGCCGAGGGGAGGAGCAAGGACAAGGACAAGGACAAGTTGCTCTTGCACCCGCTCTCGCCGAGGGGAGGAGCAAGGACAAGGACAAGGACAAGTTGCTCTTGCACCCGCTCTCGCCGAGGGGAGGAGCAAGGACAAGGACAAGGACAAGTTGCTCTTGCACCCGCTCTCGCCGAGGGGAGGAGCAAGGACAAGGACAAGGACAAGTTGCTCTTGCACCCGCTCTCGCCGAGGGGAGGAGCAAGGACAAGGACAAGGACAAGTTGCTCTTGCACCCGCTCTCGCCGAGGGGAGGAGCAAGGACAAGGACAAGGACAAGTTGCTCTTGCACCCGCTCTCGCCGAGGGGAGGAGCAAGGACAAGGACAAGGACAAGTTGCTCTTGCACCCGCTCTCGCCGAGGGGAGGAGCAAGGACAAGGACAAGTTGCACCCGCTCTCGCCGAGGGGAGGAGCAAGGACAAGGACAAGGACAAGTTGCTCTTGCACCCGCTCTCGCCGAGGGGAGGAGCAAGGACAAGGACAAGGACAAGTTGCTCTTGCACCCGCTCTCGCCGAGGGGAGGAGCAAGGACAAGGACAAGGACAAGTTGCTCTTGCACCCGCTCTCGCCGAGGGGAGGAGCAAGGACAAGGACAAGGACAAGTTGCTCTTGCACCCGCTCTCGCCGAGGGGAGGAGCAAGGACAAGGACAAGGACAAGTTGCTCTTGCACCCGCTCTCGCCGAGGGGAGGAGCAAGGACAAGGACAAGGACAAGTTGCTCTTGCACCCGCTCTCGCCGAGGGGAGGAGCAAGGACAAGGACAAGGACAAGTTGCTCTTGCACCCGCTCTCGCCGAGGGGAGGAGCAAGGACAAGGACAAGGACAAGTTGCTCTTGCACCCGCTCTCGCCGAGGGGAGGAGCAAGGACAAGGACAAGGACAAGTTGCTCTTGCACCCGCTCTCGCCGAGGGGAGGAGCAAGGACAAGGACAAGGACAAGTTGCTCTTGCACCCGCTCTCGCCGAGGGGAGGAGCAAGGACAAGGACAAGGACAAGTTGCTCTTGCACCCGCTCTCGCCGAGGGGAGGAGCAAGGACAAGGACAAGGACAAGTTGCTCTTGCACCCGCTCTCGCCGAGGGGAGGAGCAAGGACAAGGACAAGGACAAGTTGCTCTTGCACCCGCTCTCGCCGAGGGGAGGAGCAAGAGCGAGGAGCAAGAGCAAGTTGCTCTTGCACCCGCTCTCGCCGAGGGGAGGAGCAAGAGCGAGGAGCAAGAGCAAGTTGCTCTTGCACCCGCTCTCGCCGAGGGGAGGAGCAAGAGCGAGGAGCAAGAGCAAGTTGCTCTTGCACCCGCTCTCGCCGAGGGGAGGAGCAAGAGCGAGGAGCAAGAGCAAGTTGCTCTTGCACCCGCTCTCGCCGAGGGGAGGAGCAAGAGCGAGGAGCAAGAGCAAGTTGCTCTTGCACCCGCTCTCGCCGAGGGGAGGAGCAAGAGCGAGGAGCAAGAGCAAGTTGCTCTTGCACCCGCTCTCGCCGAGGGGAGGAGCAAGAGCGAGGAGCAAGAGCAAGTTGCTCTTGCACCCGCTCTCGCCGAGGGGAGGAGCAAGAGCGAGGAGCAAGAGCAAGTTGCTCTTGCACCCGCTCTCGCCGAGGGGAGGAGCAAGAGCGAGGAGCAAGAGCAAGTTGCTCTTGCACCCGCTCTCGCCGAGGGGAGGAGCAAGAGCGAGGAGCAAGAGCAAGTTGCTCTTGCACCCGCTCTCGCCGAGGGGAGGAGCAAGAGCGAGGAGCAAGAGCAAGTTGCTCTTGCACCCGCTCTCGCCGAGGGGAGGAGCAAGAGCGAGGAGCAAGAGCAAGTTGCTCTTGCACCCGCTCTCGCCGAGGGGAGGAGCAAGAGCGAGGAGCAAGAGCAAGTTGCTCTTGCACCCGCTCTCGCCGAGGGGAGGAGCAAGAGCGAGGAGCAAGAGCAAGTTGCTCTTGCACCCGCTCTCGCCGAGGGGAGGAGCAAGAGCGAGGAGCAAGAGCAAGTTGCTCTTGCACCCGCTCTCGCCGAGGGGAGGAGCAAGAGCGAGGAGCAAGAGCAACGTAAAAAATTTAAAAAAGTAAATTTGTAAAAAGTAAAAATGCAAAAATTTAAATAATCAAAAAATGAAATTGAAAGATTATATGAAAGGAAGGCGGTGAATAAAATTAAGCGAGGAGCAAGAGCAAGTTTTACACGCAGAATCCTAGAAAATGAGGGCGCTAATTTTTCACGCCGAAACAGAGAAATTGAGGGCGCTCATTTTTACGCCGAAACCGAGAAAATGAAGGCGCTAATTTTATACGACCAAACTGAGGAAACAACAACAAGAGCAACAGCAACAACAGCAACAATAACAATCTTCTAAGCGTCGTAAATTATTCGCTCGTTCCAGTATTTTTTTCATCAATCCAACTTCTAGTTAGGCAGGAATAAGTTCGTGTCATCATTCCTGCTTTTATTTTGGCAACAATTATTTTTCATCAATACAACTTCTATTCATCTGAAATTTATTGTTTATCAATGCAGCTTCAACGATGCTGGTTTTTTTCGACTAGTAATAGGTCTGCTCAGTATTTTTCAAATATATAGTTACCAAGATGCTTATTGTGTTTTTCCTCTGGTTCCTTTGCCTCGATATGATTACTACTATCTTACATGTGGAGCCTGTAAACGCCAATGTACCGTACGCGAACGATATTATCACTGACACAAAGCTTCTTTTGTAGTCGCTAGGCGGCGCCACGTCACCATACTAGGCGATCATATCGAATAAATATTATCATTAAGGACACAAAAACGGGGAACCAATCGTAGCACATTGGATAATGAACAGGCGCGCAGACGAAGAGGACCCAGGATCGAACCAGGTACAAGGAGAAAAAATTAAAATTAAAATTAAAATTAAATGCATTGTGTTTGGACAAGGACAAGGACAAGGACAAGGACAAGGACAAGGACAAGGACAAGGACAAGGACAAGGACAAGGACAAGGACAAGGACAAGGACAAGGACAAGGACAAGGACAAGGACAAGGACAAGGACAAGGACAAGGACAAGGACAAGGACAAGGACAAGGACAAGGACAAGGACAAGGACAAGGACAAGGACAAGGACAAGGACAAGGACAAGGACAAGGACAAGGACAAGGACAAGGACAAGGACAAGGACAAGGACAAGGACAAGGACAAGGACAAGGACAAGGACAAGGACAAGGACAAGGACAAGGACAAGGACAAGGACAAGGACAAGGACAAGGACAAGGACAAGGACAAGGACAAGGACAAGGACAAGGACAAGGACAAGGACAAGGACAAGGACAAGGACAAGGACAAGGACAAGGACAAGGACAAGGACAAGGACAAGGACAAGGACAAGGACAAGGACAAGGACAAGGACAAGGACAAGGACAAGGACAAGGACAAGGACAAGGACAAGGACAAGGACAAGGACAAGGACAAGGACAAGGACAAGGACAAGGACAAGGACAAGGACAAGGACAAGGACAAGGACAAGGACAAGGACAAGGACAAGGACAAGGACAAGGACAAGGACAAGGACAAGGACAAGGACAAGGACAAGGACAAGGACAAGGACAAGGACAAGGACAAGGACAAGGACAAGGACAAGGACAAGGACAAGGACAAGGACAAGGACAAGGACAAGGACAAGGACAAGGACAAGGACAAGGACAAGGACAAGGACAAGGACAAGGACAAGGACAAGGACAAGGACAAGGACAAGGACAAGGACAAGGACAAGGACAAGGACAAGGACAAGGACAAGGACAAGGACAAGGACAAGGACAAGGACAAGGACAAGGACAAGGACAAGGACAAGGACAAGGACAAGGACAAGGACAAGGACAAGGACAAGGACAAGGACAAGGACAAGGACAAGGACAAGGACAAGGACAAGGACAAGGACAAGGACAAGGACAAGGACAAGGACAAGGACAAGGACAAGGACAAGGACAAGGACAAGGACAAGGACAAGGACAAGGACAAGGACAAGGACAAGGACAAGGACAAGGACAAGGACAAGGACAAGGACAAGGACAAGGACAAGGACAAGGACAAGGACAAGGACAAGGACAAGGACAAGGACAAGGACAAGGACAAGGACAAGGACAAGGACAAGGACAAGGACAAGGACAAGGACAAGGACAAGGACAAGGACAAGGACAAGGACAAGGACAAGGACAAGGACAAGGACAAGGACAAGGACAAGGACAAGGACAAGGACAAGGACAAGGACAAGGACAAGGACAAGGACAAGGACAAGGACAAGGACAAGGACAAGGACAAGGACAAGGACAAGGACAAGGACAAGGACAAGTTGCTCTTGCACCCGCTCTCGCCGAGGGGAGGAGCAAGGACAAGGACAAGGACAAGTTGCTCTTGCACCCGCTCTCGCCGAGGGGAGGAGCAAGGACAAGGACAAGGACAAGTTGCTCTTGCACCCGCTCTCGCCGAGGGGAGGAGCAAGGACAAGGACAAGGACAAGTTGCTCTTGCACCCGCTCTCGCCGAGGGGAGGAGCAAGGACAAGGACAAGGACAAGTTGCTCTTGCACCCGCTCTCGCCGAGGGGAGGAGCAAGGACAAGGACAAGGACAAGGAGCAAGGACAAGGACAAGGACAAGTTGCTCTTGCACCCGCTCTCGCCGAGGGGAGGAGCAAGGACAAGGACAAGGACAAGTTGCTCTTGCACCCGCTCTCGCCGAGGGGAGGAGCAAGGACAAGGACAAGGACAAGTTGCTCTTGCACCCGCTCTCGCCGAGGGGAGGAGCAAGGACAAGGACAAGGACAAGTTGCTCTTGCACCCGCTCTCGCCGAGGGGAGGAGCAAGGACAAGGACAAGGACAAGTTGCTCTTGCACCCGCTCTCGCCGAGGGGAGGAGCAAGGACAAGGACAAGGACAAGTTGCTCTTGCACCCGCTCTCGCCGAGGGGAGGAGCAAGGACAAGGACAAGGACAAGTTGCTCTTGCACCCGCTCTCGCCGAGGGGAGGAGCAAGGACAAGGACAAGGACAAGTTGCTCTTGCACCCGCTCTCGCCGAGGGGAGGAGCAAGGACAAGGACAAGGACAAGTTGCTCTTGCACCCGCTCTCGCCGAGGGGAGGAGCAAGGACAAGGACAAGGACAAGTTGCTCTTGCACCCGCTCTCGCCGAGGGGAGGAGCAAGGACAAGGACAAGGACAAGTTGCTCTTGCACCCGCTCTCGCCGAGGGGAGGAGCAAGGACAAGGACAAGGACAAGTTGCTCTTGCACCCGCTCTCGCCGAGGGGAGGAGCAAGGACAAGGACAAGGACAAGTTGCTCTTGCACCCGCTCTCGCCGAGGGGAGGAGCAAGGACAAGGACAAGGACAAGTTGCTCTTGCACCCGCTCTCGCCGAGGGGAGGAGCAAGGACAAGGACAAGGACAAGTTGCTCTTGCACCCGCTCTCGCCGAGGGGAGGAGCAAGGACAAGGACAAGGACAAGTTGCTCTTGCACCCGCTCTCGCCGAGGGGAGGAGCAAGGACAAGGACAAGGACAAGTTGCTCTTGCACCCGCTCTCGCCGAGGGGAGGAGCAAGGACAAGGACAAGGACAAGTTGCTCTTGCACCCGCTCTCGCCGAGGGGAGGAGCAAGGACAAGGACAAGGACAAGTTGCTCTTGCACCCGCTCTCGCCGAGAGGAGGAGCAAGGACAAGGACAAGGACAAGTTGCTCTTGCACCCGCTCTCGCCGAGGGGAGGAGCAAGGACAAGGACAAGGACAAGTTGCTCTTGCACCCGCTCTCGCCGAGGGGAGGAGCAAGGACAAGGACAAGGACAAGTTGCTCTTGCACCCGCTCTCGCCGAGGGGAGGAGCAAGGACAAGGACAAGGACAAGTTGCTCTTGCACCCGCTCTCGCCGAGGGGAGGAGCAAGGACAAGGACAAGGACAAGTTGCTCTTGCACCCGCTCTCGCCGAGGGGAGGAGCAAGGACAAGGACAAGGACAAGTTGCTCTTGCACCCGCTCTCGCCGAGGGGAGGAGCAAGGACAAGGACAAGGACAAGTTGCTCTTGCACCCGCTCTCGCCGAGGGGAGGAGCAAGGACAAGGACAAGGACAAGTTGCTCTTGCACCCGCTCTCGCCGAGGGGAGGAGCAAGGACAAGGACAAGGACAAGTTGCTCTTGCACCCGCTCTCGCCGAGGGGAGGAGCAAGGACAAGGACAAGGACAAGTTGCTCTTGCACCCGCTCTCGCCGAGGGGAGGAGCAAGGACAAGGACAAGGACAAGTTGCTCTTGCACCCGCTCTCGCCGAGGGGAGGAGCAAGGACAAGGACAAGGACAAGTTGCTCTTGCACCCGCTCTCGCCGAGGGGAGGAGCAAGGACAAGGACAAGGACAAGTTGCTCTTGCACCCGCTCTCGCCGAGGGGAGGAGCAAGGACAAGGACAAGGACAAGTTGCTCTTGCACCCGCTCTCGCCGAGGGGAGGAGCAAGGACAAGGACAAGGACAAGTTGCTCTTGCACCCGCTCTCGCCGAGGGGAGGAGCAAGGACAAGGACAAGGACAAGTTGCTCTTGCACCCGCTCTCGCCGAGGGGAGGAGCAAGGACAAGGACAAGGACAAGTTGCTCTTGCACCCGCTCTCGCCGAGGGGAGGAGCAAGGACAAGGACAAGGACAAGTTGCTCTTGCACCCGCTCTCGCCGAGGGGAGGAGCAAGGACAAGGACAAGTTGCTCTTGCACCCGCTCTCGCCGAGGGGAGGAGCAAGGACAAGGACAAGGACAAGTTGCTCTTGCACCCGCTCTCGCCGAGGGGAGGAGCAAGGACAAGGACAAGGACAAGTTGCTCTTGCACCCGCTCTCGCCGAGGGGAGGAGCAAGGACAAGGACAAGGACAAGTTGCTCTTGCACCCGCTCTCGCCGAGGGGAGGAGCAAGGACAAGGACAAGGACAAGTTGCTCTTGCACCCGCTCTCGCCGAGGGGAGGAGCAAGGACAAGGACAAGGACAAGTTGCTCTTGCACCCGCTCTCGCCGAGGGGAGGAGCAAGGACAAGGACAAGGACAAGTTGCTCTTGCACCCGCTCTCGCCGAGGGGAGGAGCAAGGACAAGGACAAGGACAAGTTGCTCTTGCACCCGCTCTCGCCGAGGGGAGGAGCAAGAGCGAGGAGCAAGAGCAAGTTGCTCTTGCACCCGCTCTCGCCGAGGGGAGGAGCAAGAGCGAGGAGCAAGAGCAAGTTGCTCTTGCACCCGCTCTCGCCGAGGGGAGGAGCAAGAGCGAGGAGCAAGAGCAAGTTGCTCTTGCACCCGCTCTCGCCGAGGGGAGGAGCAAGAGCGAGGAGCAAGAGCAAGTTGCTCTTGCACCCGCTCTCGCCGAGGGGAGGAGCAAGAGCGAGGAGCAAGAGCAAGTTGCTCTTGCACCCGCTCTCGCCGAGGGGAGGAGCAAGAGCGAGGAGCAAGAGCAAGTTGCTCTTGCACCCGCTCTCGCCGAGGGGAGGAGCAAGAGCGAGGAGCAAGAGCAAGTTGCTCTTGCACCCGCTCTCGCCGAGGGGAGGAGCAAGAGCGAGGAGCAAGAGCAACGTAAAAAATTTAAAAAAGTAAATTTGTAAAAAGTAAAAATGCAAAAATTTAAATAATCAAAAAATGAAATTGAAAGATTATATGAAAGGAAGGCGGTGAATAAAATTAAGCGAGGAGCAAGAGCAAGTTTTACACGCAGAATCCTAGAAAATGAGGGCGCTAATTTTTCACGCCGAAACAGAGAAATTGAGGGCGCTCATTTTTACGCCGAAACCGAGAAAATGAAGGCGCTAATTTTATACGACCAAACTGAGGAAACAACAACAAGAGCAACAGCAACAACAGCAACAATAACAATCTTCTAAGCGTCGTAAATTATTCGCTCGTTCCAGTATTTTTTTCATCAATCCAACTTCTAGTTAGGCAGGAATAAGTTCGTGTCATCATTCCTGCTTTTATTTTGGCAACAATTATTTTTCATCAATACAACTTCTATTCATCTGAAATTTATTGTTTATCAATGCAGCTTCAACGATGCTGGTTTTTTTCGACTAGTAATAGGTCTGCTCAGTATTTTTCAAATATATAGTTACCAAGATGCTTATTGTGTTTTTCCTCTGGTTCCTTTGCCTCGATATGATTACTACTATCTTACATGTGGAGCCTGTAAACGCCAATGTACCGTACGCGAACGATATTATCACTGACACAAAGCTTCTTTTGTAGTCGCTAGGCGGCGCCACGTCACCATACTAGGCGATCATATCGAATAAATATTATCATTAAGGACACAAAAACGGGGAACCAATCGTAGCACATTGGATAATGAACAGGCGCGCAGACGAAGAGGACCCAGGATCGAACCAGGTACAAGGAGAAAAAATTAAAATTAAAATTAAAATTAAATGCATTGTGTTTGGACAAGGACAAGGACAAGGACAAGGACAAGGACAAGGACAAGGACAAGGACAAGGACAAGGACAAGGACAAGGACAAGGACAAGGACAAGGACAAGGACAAGGACAAGGACAAGGACAAGGACAAGGACAAGGACAAGGACAAGGACAAGGACAAGGACAAGGACAAGGACAAGGACAAGGACAAGGACAAGGACAAGGACAAGGACAAGGACAAGGACAAGGACAAGGACAAGGACAAGGACAAGGACAAGGACAAGGACAAGGACAAGGACAAGGACAAGGACAAGGACAAGGACAAGGACAAGGACAAGGACAAGGACAAGGACAAGGACAAGGACAAGGACAAGGACAAGGACAAGGACAAGGACAAGGACAAGGACAAGGACAAGGACAAGGACAAGGACAAGGACAAGGACAAGGACAAGGACAAGGACAAGGACAAGGACAAGGACAAGGACAAGGACAAGGACAAGGACAAGGACAAGGACAAGGACAAGGACAAGGACAAGGACAAGGACAAGGACAAGGACAAGGACAAGGACAAGGACAAGGACAAGGACAAGGACAAGGACAAGGACAAGGACAAGGACAAGGACAAGGACAAGGACAAGGACAAGGACAAGGACAAGGACAAGGACAAGGACAAGGACAAGGACAAGGACAAGGACAAGGACAAGGACAAGGACAAGGACAAGGACAAGGACAAGGACAAGGACAAGGACAAGGACAAGGACAAGGACAAGGACAAGGACAAGGACAAGGACAAGGACAAGGACAAGGACAAGGACAAGGACAAGGACAAGGACAAGGACAAGGACAAGGACAAGGACAAGGACAAGGACAAGGACAAGGACAAGGACAAGGACAAGGACAAGGACAAGGACAAGGACAAGGACAAGGACAAGGACAAGGACAAGGACAAGGACAAGGACAAGGACAAGGACAAGGACAAGGACAAGGACAAGGACAAGGACAAGGACAAGGACAAGGACAAGGACAAGGACAAGGACAAGGACAAGGACAAGGACAAGTTGCTCTTGCACCCGCTCTCGCCGAGGGGAGGAGCAAGGACAAGGACAAGGACAAGTTGCTCTTGCACCCGCTCTCGCCGAGGGGAGGAGCAAGGACAAGGACAAGGACAAGTTGCTCTTGCACCCGCTCTCGCCGAGGGGAGGAGCAAGGACAAGGACAAGGACAAGTTGCTCTTGCACCCGCTCTCGCCGAGGGGAGGAGCAAGGACAAGGACAAGGACAAGTTGCTCTTGCACCCGCTCTCGCCGAGGGGAGGAGCAAGGACAAGGACAAGGACAAGTTGCTCTTGCACCCGCTCTCGCCGAGGGGAGGAGCAAGGACAAGGACAAGGACAAGTTGCTCTTGCACCCGCTCTCGCCGAGGGGAGGAGCAAGGACAAGGACAAGGACAAGTTGCTCTTGCACCCGCTCTCGCCGAGGGGAGGAGCAAGGACAAGGACAAGGACAAGTTGCTCTTGCACCCGCTCTCGCCGAGGGGAGGAGCAAGGACAAGGACAAGGACAAGTTGCTCTTGCACCCGCTCTCGCCGAGGGGAGGAGCAAGGACAAGGACAAGGACAAGTTGCTCTTGCACCCGCTCTCGCCGAGGGGAGGAGCAAGGACAAGGACAAGGACAAGTTGCTCTTGCACCCGCTCTCGCCGAGGGGAGGAGCAAGGACAAGGACAAGGACAAGTTGCTCTTGCACCCGCTCTCGCCGAGGGGAGGAGCAAGGACAAGGACAAGGACAAGTTGCTCTTGCACCCGCTCTCGCCGAGGGGAGGAGCAAGGACAAGGACAAGGACAAGTTGCTCTTGCACCCGCTCTCGCCGAGGGGAGGAGCAAGGACAAGGACAAGGACAAGTTGCTCTTGCACCCGCTCTCGCCGAGGGGAGGAGCAAGGACAAGGACAAGGACAAGTTGCTCTTGCACCCGCTCTCGCCGAGGGGAGGAGCAAGGACAAGGACAAGGACAAGTTGCTCTTGCACCCGCTCTCGCCGAGGGGAGGAGCAAGGACAAGGACAAGGACAAGTTGCTCTTGCACCCGCTCTCGCCGAGGGGAGGAGCAAGGACAAGGACAAGGACAAGTTGCTCTTGCACCCGCTCTCGCCGAGGGGAGGAGCAAGAGCGAGGAGCAAGAGCAAGTTGCTCTTGCACCCGCTCTCGCCGAGGGGAGGAGCAAGAGCGAGGAGCAAGAGCAAGTTGCTCTTGCACCCGCTCTCGCCGAGGGGAGGAGCAAGAGCGAGGAGCAAGAGCAAGTTGCTCTTGCACCCGCTCTCGCCGAGGGGAGGAGCAAGAGCGAGGAGCAAGAGCAAGTTGCTCTTGCACCCGCTCTCGCCGAGGGGAGGAGCAAGAGCGAGGAGCAAGAGCAAGTTGCTCTTGCACCCGCTCTCGCCGAGGGGAGGAGCAAGAGCGAGGAGCAAGAGCAACGTAAAAAATTTAAAAAAGTAAATTTGTAAAAAGTAAAAATGCAAAAATTTAAATAATCAAAAAATGAAATTGAAAGATTATATGAAAGGAAGGCGGTGAATAAAATTAAGCGAGGAGCAAGAGCAAGTTTTACACGCAGAATCCTAGAAAATGAGGGCGCTAATTTTTCACGCCGAAACAGAGAAATTGAGGGCGCTCATTTTTACGCCGAAACCGAGAAAATGAAGGCGCTAATTTTATACGACCAAACTGAGGAAACAACAACAAGAGCAACAGCAACAACAGCAACAATAACAATCTTCTAAGCGTCGTAAATTATTCGCTCGTTCCAGTATTTTTTTCATCAATCCAACTTCTAGTTAGGCAGGAATAAGTTCGTGTCATCATTCCTGCTTTTATTTTGGCAACAATTATTTTTCATCAATACAACTTCTATTCATCTGAAATTTATTGTTTATCAATGCAGCTTCAACGATGCTGGTTTTTTTCGACTAGTAATAGGTCTGCTCAGTATTTTTCAAATATATAGTTACCAAGATGCTTATTGTGTTTTTCCTCTGGTTCCTTTGCCTCGATATGATTACTACTATCTTACATGTGGAGCCTGTAAACGCCAATGTACCGTACGCGAACGATATTATCACTGACACAAAGCTTCTTTTGTAGTCGCTAGGCGGCGCCACGTCACCATACTAGGCGATCATATCGAATAAATATTATCATTAAGGACACAAAAACGGGGAACCAATCGTAGCACATTGGATAATGAACAGGCGCGCAGACGAAGAGGACCCAGGATCGAACCAGGTACAAGGAGAAAAAATTAAAATTAAAATTAAAATTAAATGCATTGTGTTTGGACAAGGACAAGGACAAGGACAAGGACAAGGACAAGGACAAGGACAAGGACAAGGACAAGGACAAGGACAAGGACAAGGACAAGGACAAGGACAAGGACAAGGACAAGGACAAGGACAAGGACAAGGACAAGGACAAGGACAAGGACAAGGACAAGGACAAGGACAAGGACAAGGACAAGGACAAGGACAAGGACAAGGACAAGGACAAGGACAAGGACAAGGACAAGGACAAGGACAAGGACAAGGACAAGGACAAGGACAAGGACAAGGACAAGGACAAGGACAAGGACAAGGACAAGGACAAGGACAAGGACAAGGACAAGGACAAGGACAAGGACAAGGACAAGGACAAGGACAAGGACAAGGACAAGGACAAGGACAAGGACAAGGACAAGGACAAGGACAAGGACAAGGACAAGGACAAGGACAAGGACAAGGACAAGGACAAGGACAAGGACAAGGACAAGGACAAGGACAAGGACAAGGACAAGGACAAGGACAAGGACAAGGACAAGGACAAGGACAAGGACAAGGACAAGGACAAGGACAAGGACAAGGACAAGGACAAGGACAAGGACAAGGACAAGGACAAGGACAAGGACAAGGACAAGGACAAGGACAAGGACAAGGACAAGGACAAGGACAAGGACAAGGACAAGGACAAGGACAAGGACAAGGACAAGGACAAGGACAAGGACAAGGACAAGGACAAGGACAAGGACAAGGACAAGGACAAGGACAAGGACAAGGACAAGGACAAGGACAAGGACAAGGACAAGGACAAGGACAAGGACAAGGACAAGGACAAGGACAAGGACAAGGACAAGGACAAGGACAAGGACAAGGACAAGGACAAGGACAAGGACAAGGACAAGGACAAGGACAAGGACAAGGACAAGGACAAGGACAAGGACAAGGACAAGGACAAGGACAAGGACAAGGACAAGGACAAGGACAAGGACAAGGACAAGGACAAGGACAAGGACAAGGACAAGGACAAGGACAAGGACAAGGACAAGGACAAGGACAAGGACAAGGACAAGGACAAGGACAAGGACAAGGACAAGGACAAGGACAAGGACAAGGACAAGGACAAGGACAAGGACAAGGACAAGGACAAGGACAAGGACAAGGACAAGGACAAGGACAAGGACAAGGACAAGGACAAGGACAAGGACAAGGACAAGGACAAGGACAAGGACAAGGACAAGGACAAGGACAAGGACAAGGACAAGGACAAGGACAAGGACAAGGACAAGGACAAGGACAAGGACAAGGACAAGGACAAGGACAAGGACAAGGACAAGGACAAGGACAAGGACAAGGACAAGGACAAGGACAAGGACAAGGACAAGGACAAGGACAAGGACAAGGACAAGGACAAGGACAAGGACAAGGACAAGGACAAGGACAAGGACAAGGACAAGGACAAGGACAAGGACAAGGACAAGGACAAGGACAAGGACAAGGACAAGGACAAGGACAAGGACAAGGACAAGGACAAGGACAAGGACAAGGACAAGGACAAGGACAAGGACAAGGACAAGGACAAGGACAAGGACAAGGACAAGGACAAGGACAAGGACAAGGACAAGGACAAGGACAAGGACAAGGACAAGGACAAGGACAAGGACAAGGACAAGGACAAGGACAAGGACAAGGACAAGGACAAGGACAAGGACAAGGACAAGGACAAGGACAAGGACAAGGACAAGGACAAGGACAAGGACAAGGACAAGGACAAGGACAAGGACAAGGACAAGGACAAGGACAAGGACAAGGACAAGGACAAGGACAAGGACAAGGACAAGGACAAGGACAAGGACAAGGACAAGGACAAGGACAAGGACAAGGACAAGGACAAGGACAAGGACAAGGACAAGGAC
The DNA here is from genome assembly GCA_945859605.1 of Lumbricus rubellus. Classification (NCBI taxonomy): domain Eukaryota; kingdom Metazoa; phylum Annelida; class Clitellata; order Crassiclitellata; family Lumbricidae; genus Lumbricus; species Lumbricus rubellus. The sequence continues at coordinate 24,479 of CAMAOG010000181.1, read as the reverse complement.
AAGGACAAGGACAAGGACAAGGACAAGGACAAGGACAAGGACAAGGACAAGGACAAGGACAAGGACAAGGACAAGGCACCCTTGCTCCCGCTCTCGCCGAGGGGAGGAGCAAGAGCGAGGAGCAAGAGCAAGTTGCTCTTGCACCCGCTCTCGCCGAGGGGAGGAGCAAGAGCGAGGAGCAAGAGCAAGTTGCTCTTGCACCCGCTCTCGCCGAGGGGAGGAGCAAGAGCGAGGAGCAAGAGCAAGTTGCTCTTGCACCCGCTCTCGCCGAGGGGAGGAGCAAGAGCGAGGAGCAAGAGCAAGTTGCTCTTGCACCCGCTCTCGCCGAGGGGAGGAGCAAGAGCGAGGAGCAAGAGCAAGTTGCTCTTGCACCCGCTCTCGCCGAGGGGAGGAGCAAGAGCGAGGAGCAAGAGCAAGTTGCTCTTGCACCCGCTCTCGCCGAGGGGAGGAGCAAGAGCGAGGAGCAAGAGCAAGTTGCTCTTGCACCCGCTCTCGCCGAGGGGAGGAGCAAGAGCGAGGAGCAAGAGCAAGTTGCTCTTGCACCCGCTCTCGCCGAGGGGAGGAGCAAGAGCGAGGAGCAAGAGCAAGTTGCTCTTGCACCCGCTCTCGCCGAGGGGAGGAGCAAGAGCGAGGAGCAAGAGCAAGTTGCTCTTGCACCCGCTCTCGCCGAGGGGAGGAGCAAGAGCGAGGAGCAAGAGCAACGTAAAAAATTTAAAAAAGTAAATTTGTAAAAAGTAAAAATGCAAAAATTTAAATAATCAAAAAATGAAATTGAAAGATTATATGAAAGGAAGGCGGTGAATAAAATTAAGCGAGGAGCAAGAGCAAGTTTTACACGCAGAATCCTAGAAAATGAGGGCGCTAATTTTTCACGCCGAAACAGAGAAATTGAGGGCGCTCATTTTTACGCCGAAACCGAGAAAATGAAGGCGCTAATTTTATACGACCAAACTGAGGAAACAACAACAAGAGCAACAGCAACAACAGCAACAATAACAATCTTCTAAGCGTCGTAAATTATTCGCTCGTTCCAGTATTTTTTTCATCAATCCAACTTCTAGTTAGGCAGGAATAAGTTCGTGTCATCATTCCTGCTTTTATTTTGGCAACAATTATTTTTCATCAATACAACTTCTATTCATCTGAAATTTATTGTTTATCAATGCAGCTTCAACGATGCTGGTTTTTTTCGACTAGTAATAGGTCTGCTCAGTATTTTTCAAATATATAGTTACCAAGATGCTTATTGTGTTTTTCCTCTGGTTCCTTTGCCTCGATATGATTACTACTATCTTACATGTGGAGCCTGTAAACGCCAATGTACCGTACGCGAACGATATTATCACTGACACAAAGCTTCTTTTGTAGTCGCTAGGCGGCGCCACGTCACCATACTAGGCGATCATATCGAATAAATATTATCATTAAGGACACAAAAACGGGGAACCAATCGTAGCACATTGGATAATGAACAGGCGCGCAGACGAAGAGGACCCAGGATCGAACCAGGTACAAGGAGAAAAAATTAAAATTAAAATTAAAATTAAATGCATTGTGTTTGGACAAGGACAAGGACAAGGACAAGGACAAGGACAAGGACAAGGACAAGGACAAGGACAAGGACAAGGACAAGGACAAGGACAAGGACAAGGACAAGGACAAGGACAAGGACAAGGACAAGGACAAGGACAAGGACAAGGACAAGGACAAGGACAAGGACAAGGACAAGGACAAGGACAAGGACAAGGACAAGGACAAGGACAAGGACAAGGACAAGGACAAGGACAAGGACAAGGACAAGGACAAGGACAAGGACAAGGACAAGGACAAGGACAAGGACAAGGACAAGGACAAGGACAAGGACAAGGACAAGGACAAGGACAAGGACAAGGACAAGGACAAGGACAAGGACAAGGACAAGGACAAGGACAAGGACAAGGACAAGGACAAGGACAAGGACAAGGACAAGGACAAGGACAAGGACAAGGACAAGGACAAGGACAAGGACAAGGACAAGGACAAGGACAAGGACAAGGACAAGGACAAGGACAAGGACAAGGACAAGGACAAGGACAAGGACAAGGACAAGGACAAGGACAAGGACAAGGACAAGGACAAGGACAAGGACAAGGACAAGGACAAGGACAAGGACAAGGACAAGGACAAGGACAAGGACAAGGACAAGGACAAGGACAAGGACAAGGACAAGGACAAGGACAAGGACAAGGACAAGGACAAGGACAAGGACAAGGACAAGGACAAGGACAAGGACAAGGACAAGGACAAGGACAAGGACAAGGACAAGGACAAGGACAAGGACAAGGACAAGGACAAGGACAAGGACAAGGACAAGGACAAGGACAAGGACAAGGACAAGGACAAGGACAAGGACAAGGAAAGGACAAGGACAAGGCACCCGCTCTCGCCGAGGGGAGGAGCAAGAGCGAGGAGCAAGAGCAAGTTGCTCTTGCACCCGCTCTCGCCGAGGGGAGGAGCAAGAGCGAGGAGCAAGAGCAAGTTGCTCTTGCACCCGCTCTCGCCGAGGGGAGGAGCAAGAGCGAGGAGCAAGAGCAAGTTGCTCTTGCACCCGCTCTCGCCGAGGGGAGGAGCAAGAGCGAGGAGCAAGAGCAAGTTGCTCTTGCACCCGCTCTCGCCGAGGGGAGGAGCAAGAGCGAGGAGCAAGAGCAAGTTGCTCTTGCACCCGCTCTCGCCGAGGGGAGGAGCAAGAGCGAGGAGCAAGAGCAAGTTGCTCTTGCACCCGCTCTCGCCGAGGGGAGGAGCAAGAGCGAGGAGCAAGAGCAAGTTGCTCTTGCACCCGCTCTCGCCGAGGGGAGGAGCAAGAGCGAGGAGCAAGAGCAAGTTGCTCTTGCACCCGCTCTCGCCGAGGGGAGGAGCAAGAGCGAGGAGCAAGAGCAAGTTGCTCTTGCACCCGCTCTCGCCGAGGGGAGGAGCAAGAGCGAGGAGCAAGAGCAAGTTGCTCTTGCACCCGCTCTCGCCGAGGGGAGGAGCAAGAGCGAGGAGCAAGAGCAAGTTGCTCTTGCACCCGCTCTCGCCGAGGGGAGGAGCAAGAGCGAGGAGCAAGAGCAAGTTGCTCTTGCACCCGCTCTCGCCGAGGGGAGGAGCAAGAGCGAGGAGCAAGAGCAAGTTGCTCTTGCACCCGCTCTCGCCGAGGGGAGGAGCAAGAGCGAGGAGCAAGAGCAAGTTGCTCTTGCACCCGCTCTCGCCGAGGGGAGGAGCAAGAGCGAGGAGCAAGAGCAAGTTGCTCTTGCACCCGCTCTCGCCGAGGGGAGGAGCAAGAGCGAGGAGCAAGAGCAAGTTGCTCTTGCACCCGCTCTCGCCGAGGGGAGGAGCAAGAGCGAGGAGCAAGAGCAAGTTGCTCTTGCACCCGCTCTCGCCGAGGGGAGGAGCAAGAGCGAGGAGCAAGAGCAAGTTGCTCTTGCACCCGCTCTCGCCGAGGGGAGGAGCAAGAGCGAGGAGCAAGAGCAACGTAAAAAATTTAAAAAAGTAAATTTGTAAAAAGTAAAAATGCAAAAATTTAAATAATCAAAAAATGAAATTGAAAGATTATATGAAAGGAAGGCGGTGAATAAAATTAAGCGAGGAGCAAGAGCAAGTTTTACACGCAGAATCCTAGAAAATGAGGGCGCTAATTTTTCACGCCGAAACAGAGAAATTGAGGGCGCTCATTTTTACGCCGAAACCGAGAAAATGAAGGCGCTAATTTTATACGACCAAACTGAGGAAACAACAACAAGAGCAACAGCAACAACAGCAACAATAACAATCTTCTAAGCGTCGTAAATTATTCGCTCGTTCCAGTATTTTTTTCATCAATCCAACTTCTAGTTAGGCAGGAATAAGTTCGTGTCATCATTCCTGCTTTTATTTTGGCAACAATTATTTTTCATCAATACAACTTCTATTCATCTGAAATTTATTGTTTATCAATGCAGCTTCAACGATGCTGGTTTTTTTCGACTAGTAATAGGTCTGCTCCTGCTCAGTATTTTTCAAATATATAGTTACCAAGATGCTTATTGTGTTTTTCCTCTGGTTCCTTTGCCTCGATATGATTACTACTATCTTACATGTGGAGCCTGTAAACGCCAATGTACCGTACGCGAACGATATTATCACTGACACAAAGCTTCTTTTGTAGTCGCTAGGCGGCGCCACGTCACCATACTAGGCGATCATATCGAATAAATATTATCATTAAGGACACAAAAACGGGGAACCAATCGTAGCACATTGGATAATGAACAGGCGCGCAGACGAAGAGGACCCAGGATCGAACCAGGTACAAGGAGAAAAAATTAAAATTAAAATTAAAATTAAATGCATTGTGTTTGGACAAGGACAAGGACAAGGACAAGGACAAGGACAAGGACAAGGACAAGGACAAGGACAAGGACAAGGACAAGGACAAGGACAAGGACAAGGACAAGGACAAGGACAAGGACAAGGACAAGGACAAGGACAAGGGCAAGGACAAGGACAAGGACAAGGACAAGGACAAGGACAAGGACAAGGACAAGGACAAGGACAAGGACAAGGACAAGGACAAGGACAAGGACAAGGACAAGGACAAGGACAAGGACAAGGACAAGGACAAGGACAAGGACAAGGACAAGGACAAGGACAAGGACAAGGACAAGGACAAGGACAAGGACAAGGACAAGGACAAGGACAAGGACAAGGACAAGGACAAGGACAAGGACAAGGACAAGGACAAGGACAAGGACAAGGACAAGGACAAGGACAAGGACAAGGACAAGGACAAGGACAAGGACAAGGACAAGGACAAGGCACCCGCTCTCGCCGAGGGGAGGAGCAAGAGCGAGGAGCAAGAGCAAGTTGCTCTTGCACCCGCTCTCGCCGAGGGGAGGAGCAAGAGCGAGGAGCAAGAGCAAGTTGCTCTTGCACCCGCTCTCGCCGAGGGGAGGAGCAAGAGCGAGGAGCAAGAGCAAGTTGCTCTTGCACCCGCTCTCGCCGAGGGGAGGAGCAAGAGCGAGGAGCAAGAGCAAGTTGCTCTTGCACCCGCTCTCGCCGAGGGGAGGAGCAAGAGCGAGGAGCAAGAGCAAGTTGCTCTTGCACCCGCTCTCGCCGAGGGGAGGAGCAAGAGCGAGGAGCAAGAGCAAGTTGCTCTTGCACCCGCTCTCGCCGAGGGGAGGAGCAAGAGCGAGGAGCAAGAGCAAGTTGCTCTTGCACCCGCTCTCGCCGAGGGGAGGAGCAAGAGCGAGGAGCAAGAGCAAGTTGCTCTTGCACCCGCTCTCGCCGAGGGGAGGAGCAAGAGCGAGGAGCAAGAGCAAGTTGCTCTTGCACCCGCTCTCGCCGAGGGGAGGAGCAAGAGCGAGGAGCAAGAGCAAGTTGCTCTTGCACCCGCTCTCGCCGAGGGGAGGAGCAAGAGCGAGGAGCAAGAGCAAGTTGCTCTTGCACCCGCTCTCGCCGAGGGGAGGAGCAAGAGCGAGGAGCAAGAGCAAGTTGCTCTTGCACCCGCTCTCGCCGAGGGGAGGAGCAAGAGCGAGGAGCAAGAGCAAGTTGCTCTTGCACCCGCTCTCGCCGAGGGGAGGAGCAAGAGCGAGGAGCAAGAGCAAGTTGCTCTTGCACCCGCTCTCGCCGAGGGGAGGAGCAAGAGCGAGGAGCAAGAGCAAGTTGCTCTTGCACCCGCTCTCGCCGAGGGGAGGAGCAAGAGCGAGGAGCAAGAGCAACGTAAAAAATTTAAAAAAGTAAATTTGTAAAAAGTAAAAATGCAAAAATTTAAATAATCAAAAAATGAAATTGAAAGATTATATGAAAGGAAGGCGGTGAATAAAATTAAGCGAGGAGCAAGAGCAAGTTTTACACGCAGAATCCTAGAAAATGAGGGCGCTAATTTTTCACGCCGAAACAGAGAAATTGAGGGCGCTCATTTTTACGCCGAAACCGAGAAAATGAAGGCGCTAATTTTATACGACCAAACTGAGGAAACAACAACAAGAGCAACAGCAACAACAGCAACAATAACAATCTTCTAAGCGTCGTAAATTATTCGCTCGTTCCAGTATTTTTTTCATCAATCCAACTTCTAGTTAGGCAGGAATAAGTTCGTGTCATCATTCCTGCTTTTATTTTGGCAACAATTATTTTTCATCAATACAACTTCTATTCATCTGAAATTTATTGTTTATCAATGCAGCTTCAACGATGCTGGTTTTTTTCGACTAGTAATAGGTCTGCTCAGTATTTTTCAAATATATAGTTACCAAGATGCTTATTGTGTTTTTCCTCTGGTTCCTTTGCCTCGATATGATTACTACTATCTTACATGTGGAGCCTGTAAACGCCAATGTACCGTACGCGAACGATATTATCACTGACACAAAGCTTCTTTTGTAGTCGCTAGGCGGCGCCACGTCACCATACTAGGCGATCATATCGAATAAATATTATCATTAAGGACACAAAAACGGGGAACCAATCGTAGCACATTGGATAATGAACAGGCGCGCAGACGAAGAGGACCCAGGATCGAACCAGGTACAAGGAGAAAAAATTAAAATTAAAATTAAAATTAAATGCATTGTGTTTGGACAAGGACAAGGACAAGGACAAGGACAAGGACAAGGACAAGGACAAGGACAAGGACAAGGACAAGGACAAGGACAAGGACAAGGACAAGGACAAGGACAAGGACAAGGACAAGGACAAGGACAAGGACAAGGACAAGGACAAGGACAAGGACAAGGACAAGGACAAGGACAAGGACAAGGACAAGGACAAGGACAAGGACAAGGACAAGGACAAGGACAAGGACAAGGACAAGGACAAGGACAAGGACAAGGACAAGGACAAGGACAAGGACAAGGACAAGGACAAGGACAAGGACAAGGACAAGGACAAGGACAAGGACAAGGACAAGGACAAGGACAAGGACAAGGACAAGGACAAGGACAAGGACAAGGACAAGGACAAGGACAAGGACAAGGACAAGGACAAGGACAAGGACAAGGACAAGGACAAGGACAAGGACAAGGACAAGGACAAGGACAAGGACAAGGACAAGGACAAGGACAAGGACAAGGACAAGGACAAGGACAAGGACAAGGACAAGGACAAGGACAAGGACAAGGACAAGGACAAGGACAAGGACAAGGACAAGGACAAGGACAAGGACAAGGACAAGGACAAGGACAAGGACAAGGACAAGGACAAGGACAAGGACAAGGACAAGGACAAGGACAAGGACAAGGACAAGGACAAGGACAAGGACAAGGACAAGGACAAGGACAAGGACAAGGACAAGGACAAGGACAAGGACAAGGACAAGGACAAGGACAAGGACAAGGACAAGGACAAGGACAAGGACAAGGACAAGGACAAGGACAAGGACAAGGACAAGGACAAGGACAAGGACAAGGACAAGGACAAGGACAAGGACAAGGACAAGGACAAGGACAAGGACAAGGACAAGGACAAGGACAAGGACAAGGACAAGGACAAGGACAAGGACAAGGACAAGGACAAGGACAAGGACAAGGACAAGGACAAGGACAAGGACAAGGACAAGGACAAGGACAAGGACAAGGACAAGGACAAGGACAAGGACAAGGACAAGGACAAGGACAAGGACAAGGACAAGGACAAGGACAAGGACAAGGACAAGGACAAGGACAAGGACAAGGACAAGGACAAGGACAAGGACAAGGACAAGGACAAGGACAAGGACAAGGACAAGGACAAGGACAAGGACAAGGACAAGGCAGCCGCTCTCGCCGAGGGGAGGAGGAAGAGCGAGGAGCAAGAGCAAGTTGCTCTTGCACCCGCTCTCGCCGAGGGGAGGAGCAAGAGCGAGGAGCAAGAGCAAGTTGCTCTTGCACCCGCTCTCGCCGAGGGGAGGAGCAAGAGCGAGGAGCAAGAGCAAGTTGCTCTTGCACCCGCTCTCGCCGAGGGGAGGAGCAAGAGCGAGGAGCAAGAGCAAGTTGCTCTTGCACCCGCTCTCGCCGAGGGGAGGAGCAAGAGCGAGGAGCAAGAGCAAGTTGCTCTTGCACCCGCTCTCGCCGAGGGGAGGAGCAAGAGCGAGGAGCAAGAGCAAGTTGCTCTTGCACCCGCTCTCGCCGAGGGGAGGAGCAAGAGCGAGGAGCAAGAGCAAGTTGCTCTTGCACCCGCTCTCGCCGAGGGGAGGAGCAAGAGCGAGGAGCAAGAGCAAGTTGCTCTTGCACCCGCTCTCGCCGAGGGGAGGAGCAAGAGCGAGGAGCAAGAGCAAGTTGCTCTTGCACCCGCTCTCGCCGAGGGGAGGAGCAAGAGCGAGGAGCAAGAGCAAGTTGCTCTTGCACCCGCTCTCGCCGAGGGGAGGAGCAAGAGCGAGGAGCAAGAGCAAGTTGCTCTTGCACCCGCTCTCGCCGAGGGGAGGAGCAAGAGCGAGGAGCAAGAGCAAGTTGCTCTTGCACCCGCTCTCGCCGAGGGGAGGAGCAAGAGCGAGGAGCAAGAGCAAGTTGCTCTTGCACCCGCTCTCGCCGAGGGGAGGAGCAAGAGCGAGGAGCAAGAGCAAGTTGCTCTTGCACCCGCTCTCGCCGAGGGGAGGAGCAAGAGCGAGGAGCAAGAGCAAGTTGCTCTTGCACCCGCTCTCGCCGAGGGGAGGAGCAAGAGCGAGGAGCAAGAGCAAGTTGCTCTTGCACCCGCTCTCGCCGAGGGGAGGAGCAAGAGCGAGGAGCAAGAGCAAGTTGCTCTTGCACCCGCTCTCGCCGAGGGGAGGAGCAAGAGCGAGGAGCAAGAGCAAGTTGCTCTTGCACCCGCTCTCGCCGAGGGGAGGAGCAAGAGCGAGGAGCAAGAGCAAGTTGCTCTTGCACCCGCTCTCGCCGAGGGGAGGAGCAAGAGCGAGGAGCAAGAGCAAGTTGCTCTTGCACCCGCTCTCGCCGAGGGGAGGAGCAAGAGCGAGGAGCAAGAGCAAGTTGCTCTTGCACCCGCTCTCGCCGAGGGGAGGAGCAAGAGCGAGGAGCAAGAGCAAGTTGCTCTTGCACCCGCTCTCGCCGAGGGGAGGAGCAAGAGCGAGGAGCAAGAGCAAGTTGCTCTTGCACCCGCTCTCGCCGAGGGGAGGAGCAAGAGCGAGGAGCAAGAGCAAGTTGCTCTTGCACCCGCTCTCGCCGAGGGGAGGAGCAAGAGCGAGGAGCAAGAGCAACGTAAAAAATTTAAAAAAGTAAATTTGTAAAAAGTAAAAATGCAAAAATTTAAATAATCAAAAAATGAAATTGAAAGATTATATGAAAGGAAGGCGGTGAATAAAATTAAGCGAGGAGCAAGAGCAAGTTTTACACGCAGAATCCTAGAAAATGAGGGCGCTAATTTTTCACGCCGAAACAGAGAAATTGAGGGCGCTCATTTTTACGCCGAAACCGAGAAAATGAAGGCGCTAATTTTATACGACCAAACTGAGGAAACAACAACAAGAGCAACAGCAACAACAGCAACAATAACAATCTTCTAAGCGTCGTAAATTATTCGCTCGTTCCAGTATTTTTTTCATCAATCCAACTTCTAGTTAGGCAGGAATAAGTTCGTGTCATCATTCCTGCTTTTATTTTGGCAACAATTATTTTTCATCAATACAACTTCTATTCATCTGAAATTTATTGTTTATCAATGCAGCTTCAACGATGCTGGTTTTTTTCGACTAGTAATAGGTCTGCTCAGTATTTTTCAAATATATAGTTACCAAGATGCTTATTGTGTTTTTCCTCTGGTTCCTTTGCCTCGATATGATTACTACTATCTTACATGTGGAGCCTGTAAACGCCAATGTACCGTACGCGAACGATATTATCACTGACACAAAGCTTCTTTTGTAGTCGCTAGGCGGCGCCACGTCACCATACTAGGCGATCATATCGAATAAATATTATCATTAAGGACACAAAAACGGGGAACCAATCGTAGCACATTGGATAATGAACAGGCGCGCAGACGAAGAGGACCCAGGATCGAACCAGGTACAAGGAGAAAAAATTAAAATTAAAATTAAAATTAAATGCATTGTGTTTGGACAAGGACAAGGACAAGGACAAGGACAAGGACAAGGACAAGGACAAGGACAAGGACAAGGACAAGGACAAGGACAAGGACAAGGACAAGGACAAGGACAAGGACAAGGACAAGGACAAGGACAAGGACAAGGACAAGGACAAGGACAAGGACAAGGACAAGGACAAGGACAAGGACAAGGACAAGGACAAGGACAAGGACAAGGACAAGGACAAGGACAAGGACAAGGACAAGGACAAGGACAAGGACAAGGACAAGGACAAGGACAAGGACAAGGACAAGGACAAGGACAAGGACAAGGACAAGGACAAGGACAAGGACAAGGACAAGGACAAGGACAAGGACAAGGACAAGGACAAGGACAAGGACAAGGACAAGGACAAGGACAAGGACAAGTTGCTCTTGCACCCGCTCTCGCCGAGGGGAGGAGCAAGAGCGAGGAGCAAGAGCAAGTTGCTCTTGCACCCGCTCTCGCCGAGGGGAGGAGCAAGAGCGAGGAGCAAGAGCAAGTTGCTCTTGCACCCGCTCTCGCCGAGGGGAGGAGCAAGAGCGAGGAGCAAGAGCAAGTTGCTCTTGCACCCGCTCTCGCCGAGGGGAGGAGCAAGAGCGAGGAGCAAGAGCAAGTTGCTCTTGCACCCGCTCTCGCCGAGGGGAGGAGCAAGAGCGAGGAGCAAGAGCAAGTTGCTCTTGCACCCGCTCTCGCCGAGGGGAGGAGCAAGAGCGAGGAGCAAGAGCAAGTTGCTCTTGCACCCGCTCTCGCCGAGGGGAGGAGCAAGAGCGAGGAGCAAGAGCAAGTTGCTCTTGCACCCGCTCTCGCCGAGGGGAGGAGCAAGAGCGAGGAGCAAGAGCAAGTTGCTCTTGCACCCGCTCTCGCCGAGGGGAGGAGCAAGAGCGAGGAGCAAGAGCAAGTTGCTCTTGCACCCGCTCTCGCCGAGGGGAGGAGCAAGAGCGAGGAGCAAGAGCAAGTTGCTCTTGCACCCGCTCTCGCCGAGGGGAGGAGCAAGAGCGAGGAGCAAGAGCAAGTTGCTCTTGCACCCGCTCTCGCCGAGGGGAGGAGCAAGAGCGAGGAGCAAGAGCAAGTTGCTCTTGCACCCGCTCTCGCCGAGGGGAGGAGCAAGAGCGAGGAGCAAGAGCAACGTAAAAAATTTAAAAAAGTAAATTTGTAAAAAGTAAAAATGCAAAAATTTAAATAATCAAAAAATGAAATTGAAAGATTATATGAAAGGAAGGCGGTGAATAAAATTAAGCGAGGAGCAAGAGCAAGTTTTACACGCAGAATCCTAGAAAATGAGGGCGCTAATTTTTCACGCCGAAACAGAGAAATTGAGGGCGCTCATTTTTACGCCGAAACCGAGAAAATGAAGGCGCTAATTTTATACGACCAAACTGAGGAAACAACAACAAGAGCAACAGCAACAACAGCAACAATAACAATCTTCTAAGCGTCGTAAATTATTCGCTCGTTCCAGTATTTTTTTCATCAATCCAACTTCTAGTTAGGCAGGAATAAGTTCGTGTCATCATTCCTGCTTTTATTTTGGCAACAATTATTTTTCATCAATACAACTTCTATTCATCTGAAATTTATTGTTTATCAATGCAGCTTCAACGATGCTGGTTTTTTTCGACTAGTAATAGGTCTGCTCAGTATTTTTCAAATATATAGTTACCAAGATGCTTATTGTGTTTTTCCTCTGGTTCCTTTGCCTCGATATGATTACTACTATCTTACATGTGGAGCCTGTAAACGCCAATGTACCGTACGCGAACGATATTATCACTGACACAAAGCTTCTTTTGTAGTCGCTAGGCGGCGCCACGTCACCATACTAGGCGATCATATCGAATAAATATTATCATTAAGGACACAAAAACGGGGAACCAATCGTAGCACATTGGATAATGAACAGGCGCGCAGACGAAGAGGACCCAGGATCGAACCAGGTACAAGGAGAAAAAATTAAAATTAAAATTAAAATTAAATGCATTGTGTCTGGACAAGGACAAGGACAAGGACAAGGACAAGGACAAGGACAAGGACAAGGACAAGGACAAGGACAAGGACAAGGACAAGGACAAGGACAAGGACAAGGACAAGGACAAGGACAAGGACAAGGACAAGGACAAGGACAAGGACAAGGACAAGGACAAGGACAAGGACAAGGACAAGGACAAGGACAAGGACAAGGACAAGGACAAGGACAAGGACAAGGACAAGGACAAGGACAAGGACAAGGACAAGGACAAGGACAAGGACAAGGACAAGGACAAGGACAAGGACAAGGACAAGGACAAGGACAAGGACAAGGACAAGGACAAGGACAAGGACAAGGACAAGGACAAGGACAAGGACAAGGACAAGGACAAGGACAAGGACAAGGACAAGGACAAGGACAAGGACAAGGACAAGGACAAGGACAAGGACAAGGACAAGGACAAGGACAAGGACAAGGACAAGGACAAGGACAAGGACAAGGACAAGGACAAGGACAAGGACAAGGACAAGGACAAGGACAAGGACAAGGACAAGGACAAGGACAAGGACAAGGACAAGGACAAGGACAAGGACAAGGACAAGGACAAGGACAAGGACAAGGACAAGGACAAGGACAAGGACAAGGCACCCGCTCTCGCCGAGGGGAGGAGCAAGAGCGAGGAGCAAGAGCAAGTTGCTCTTGCACCCGCTCTCGCCGAGGGGAGGAGCAAGAGCGAGGAGCAAGAGCAAGTTGCTCTTGCACCCGCTCTCGCCGAGGGGAGGAGCAAGAGCGAGGAGCAAGAGCAAGTTGCTCTTGCACCCGCTCTCGCCGAGGGGAGGAGCAAGAGCGAGGAGCAAGAGCAAGTTGCTCTTGCACCCGCTCTCGCCGAGGGGAGGAGCAAGAGCGAGGAGCAAGAGCAAGTTGCTCTTGCACCCGCTCTCGCCGAGGGGAGGAGCAAGAGCGAGGAGCAAGAGCAAGTTGCTCTTGCACCCGCTCTCGCCGAGGGGAGGGAGCAAGAGCAAGTTGCTCTTGCACCCGCTCTCGCCGAGGGGAGGAGCAAGAGCGAGGAGCAAGAGCAAGTTGCTCTTGCACCCGCTCTCGCCGAGGGGAGGAGCAAGAGCGAGGAGCAAGAGCAAGTTGCTCTTGCACCCGCTCTCGCCGAGGGGAGGAGCAAGAGCGAGGAGCAAGAGCAAGTTGCTCTTGCACCCGCTCTCGCCGAGGGGAGGAGCAAGAGCGAGGAGCAAGAGCAAGTTGCTCTTGCACCCGCTCTCGCCGAGGGGAGGAGCAAGAGCGAGGAGCAAGAGCAAGTTGCTCTTGCACCCGCTCTCGCCGAGGGGAGGAGCAAGAGCGAGGAGCAAGAGCAAGTTGCTCTTGCACCCGCTCTCGCCGAGGGGAGGAGCAAGAGCGAGGAGCAAGAGCAAGTTGCTCTTGCACCCGCTCTCGCCGAGGGGAGGAGCAAGAGCGAGGAGCAAGAGCAAGTTGCTCTTGCACCCGCTCTCGCCGAGGGGAGGAGCAAGAGCGAGGAGCAAGAGCAAGTTGCTCTTGCACCCGCTCTCGCCGAGGGGAGGAGCAAGAGCGAGGAGCAAGAGCAAGTTGCTCTTGCACCCGCTCTCGCCGAGGGGAGGAGCAAGAGCGAGGAGCAAGAGCAAGTTGCTCTTGCACCCGCTCTCGCCGAGGGGAGGAGCAAGAGCGAGGAGCAAGAGCAAGTTGCTCTTGCACCCGCTCTCGCCGAGGGGAGGAGCAAGAGCGAGGAGCAAGAGCAAGTTGCTCTTGCACCCGCTCTCGCCGAGGGGAGGAGCAAGAGCGAGGAGCAAGAGCAACGTAAAAAATTTAAAAAAGTAAATTTGTAAAAAGTAAAAATGCAAAAATTTAAATAATCAAAAAATGAAATTGAAAGATTATATGAAAGGAAGGCGGTGAATAAAATTAAGCGAGGAGCAAGAGCAAGTTTTACACGCAGAATCCTAGAAAATGAGGGCGCTAATTTTTCACGCCGAAACAGAGAAATTGAGGGCGCTCATTTTTACGCCGAAACCGAGAAAATGAAGGCGCTAATTTTATACGACCAAACTGAGGAAACAACAACAAGAGCAACAGCAACAACAGCAACAATAACAATCTTCTAAGCGTCGTAAATTATTCGCTCGTTCCAGTATTTTTTTCATCAATCCAACTTCTAGTTAGGCAGGAATAAGTTCGTGTCATCATTCCTGCTTTTATTTTGGCAACAATTATTTTTCATCAATACAACTTCTATTCATCTGAAATTTATTGTTTATCAATGCAGCTTCAACGATGCTGGTTTTTTTCGACTAGTAATAGGTCTGCTCAGTATTTTTCAAATATATAGTTACCAAGATGCTTATTGTGTTTTTCCTCTGGTTCCTTTGCCTCGATATGATTACTACTATCTTACATGTGGAGCCTGTAAACGCCAATGTACCGTACGCGAACGATATTATCACTGACACAAAGCTTCTTTTGTAGTCGCTAGGCGGCGCCACGTCACCATACTAGGCGATCATATCGAATAAATATTATCATTAAGGACACAAAAACGGGGAACCAATCGTAGCACATTGGATAATGAACAGGCGCGCAGACGAAGAGGACCCAGGATCGAAAGAGGACCCAGGATCGAACCAGGTACAAGGAGAAAAAATTAAAATTAAAATTAAAATTAAATGCATTGTGTTTGGACAAGGACAAGGACAAGGACAAGGACAAGGACAAGGACAAGGACAAGGACAAGGACAAGGACAAGGACAAGGACAAGGACAAGGACAAGGACAAGGACAAGGACAAGGACAAGGACAAGGACAAGGACAAGGACAAGGACAAGGACAAGGACAAGGACAAGGACAAGGACAAGGACAAGGACAAGGACAAGGACAAGGACAAGGACAAGGACAAGGACAAGGACAAGGACAAGGACAAGGACAAGGACAAGGACAAGGACAAGGACAAGGACAAGGACAAGGACAAGGACAAGGACAAGGACAAGGACAAGGACAAGGACAAGGACAAGGACAAGGACAAGGACAAGGACAAGGACAAGGACAAGGACAAGGACAAGGACAAGGACAAGGACAAGGACAAGGACAAGGACAAGGACAAGGACAAGGACAAGGACAAGGACAAGGACAAGGACAAGGACAAGGACAAGGACAAGGACAAGGACAAGGACAAGGACAAGGACAAGGACAAGGACAAGGACAAGGACAAGGCACCCGCTCTCGCCGAGGGGAGGAGCAAGAGCGAGGAGCAAGAGCAAGTTGCTCTTGCACCCGCTCTCGCCGAGGGGAGGAGCAAGAGCGAGGAGCAAGAGCAAGTTGCTCTTGCACCCGCTCTCGCCGAGGGGAGGAGCAAGAGCGAGGAGCAAGAGCAAGTTGCTCTTGCACCCGCTCTCGCCGAGGGGAGGAGCAAGAGCGAGGAGCAAGAGCAAGTTGCTCTTGCACCCGCTCTCGCCGAGGGGAGGAGCAAGAGCGAGGAGCAAGAGCAAGTTGCTCTTGCACCCGCTCTCGCCGAGGGGAGGAGCAAGAGCGAGGAGCAAGAGCAAGTTGCTCTTGCACCCGCTCTCGCCGAGGGGAGGAGCAAGAGCGAGGAGCAAGAGCAAGTTGCTCTTGCACCCGCTCTCGCCGAGGGGAGGAGCAAGAGCGAGGAGCAAGAGCAAGTTGCTCTTGCACCCGCTCTCGCCGAGGGGAGGAGCAAGAGCGAGGAGCAAGAGCAAGTTGCTCTTGCACCCGCTCTCGCCGAGGGGAGGAGCAAGAGCGAGGAGCAAGAGCAAGTTGCTCTTGCACCCGCTCTCGCCGAGGGGAGGAGCAAGAGCGAGGAGCAAGAGCAAGTTGCTCTTGCACCCGCTCTCGCCGAGGGGAGGAGCAAGAGCGAGGAGCAAGAGCAAGTTGCTCTTGCACCCGCTCTCGCCGAGGGGAGGAGCAAGAGCGAGGAGCAAGAGCAAGTTGCTCTTGCACCCGCTCTCGCCGAGGGGAGGAGCAAGAGCGAGGAGCAAGAGCAAGTTGCTCTTGCACCCGCTCTCGCCGAGGGGAGGAGCAAGAGCGAGGAGCAAGAGCAAGTTGCTCTTGCACCCGCTCTCGCCGAGGGGAGGAGCAAGAGCGAGGAGCAAGAGCAAGTTGCTCTTGCACCCGCTCTCGCCGAGGGGAGGAGCAAGAGCGAGGAGCAAGAGCAAGTTGCTCTTGCACCCGCTCTCGCCGAGGGGAGGAGCAAGAGCGAGGAGCAAGAGCAAGTTGCTCTTGCACCCGCTCTCGCCGAGGGGAGGAGCAAGAGCGAGGAGCAAGAGCAAGTTGCTCTTGCACCCGCTCTCGCCGAGGGGAGGAGCAAGAGCGAGGAGCAAGAGCAAGTTGCTCTTGCACCCGCTCTCGCCGAGGGGAGGATCAAGAGCGAGGAGCAAGAGCAAGTTGCTCTTGCACCCGCTCTCGCCGAGGGGAGGAGCAAGAGCGAGGAGCAAGAGCAAGTTGCTCTTGCACCCGCTCTCGCCGAGGGGAGGAGCAAGAGCGAGGAGCAAGAGCAACGTAAAAAATTTAAAAAAGTAAATTTGTAAAAAGTAAAAATGCAAAAATTTAAATAATCAAAAAATGAAATTGAAAGATTATATGAAAGGAAGGCGGTGAATAAAATTAAGCGAGGAGCAAGAGCAAGTTTTACACGCAGAATCCTAGAAAATGAGGGCGCTAATTTTTCACGCCGAAACAGAGAAATTGAGGGCGCTCATTTTTACGCCGAAACCGAGAAAATGAAGGCGCTAATTTTATACGACCAAACTGAGGAAACAACAACAAGAGCAACAGCAACAACAGCAACAATAACAATCTTCTAAGCGTCGTAAATTATTCGCTCGTTCCAGTATTTTTTTCATCAATCCAACTTCTAGTTAGGCAGGAATAAGTTCGTGTCATCATTCCTGCTTTTATTTTGGCAACAATTATTTTTCATCAATACAACTTCTATTCATCTGAAATTTATTGTTTATCAATGCAGCTTCAACGATGCTGGTTTTTTTCGACTAGTAATAGGTCTGCTCAGTATTTTTCAAATATATAGTTACCAAGATGCTTATTGTGTTTTTCCTCTGGTTCCTTTGCCTCGATATGATTACTACTATCTTACATGTGGAGCCTGTAAACGCCAATGTACCGTACGCGAACGATATTATCACTGACACAAAGCTTCTTTTGTAGTCGCTAGGCGGCGCCACGTCACCATACTAGGCGATCATATCGAATAAATATTATCATTAAGGACACAAAAACGGGGAACCAATCGTAGCACATTGGATAATGAACAGGCGCGCAGACGAAGAGGACCCAGGATCGAACCAGGTACAAGGAGAAAAAATTAAAATTAAAATTAAAATTAAATGCATTGTGTTTGGACAAGGACAAGGACAAGGACAAGGACAAGGACAAGGACAAGGACAAGGACAAGGACAAGGACAAGGACAAGGACAAGGACAAGGACAAGGACAAGGACAAGGACAAGGACAAGGACAAGGACAAGGACAAGGACAAGGACAAGGACAAGGACAAGGACAAGGACAAGGACAAGGACAAGGACAAGGACAAGGACAAGGACAAGGACAAGGACAAGGACAAGGACAAGGACAAGGACAAGGACAAGGACAAGGACAAGGACAAGGACAAGGACAAGGACAAGGACAAGGACAAGGACAAGGACAAGGACAAGGACAAGGACAAGGACAAGGACAAGGACAAGGACAAGGACAAGGACAAGGACAAGGACAAGGACAAGGACAAGGACAAGGACAAGGACAAGGACAAGGACAAGGACAAGGACAAGGACAAGGACAAGGACAAGGACAAGGACAAGGACAAGGACAAGGACAAGGACAAGGACAAGGACAAGGACAAGGACAAGGACAAGGACAAGGACAAGGACAAGGACAAGGACAAGGACAAGGACAAGGACAAGGACAAGGACAAGGACAAGGACAAGGACAAGGACAAGGACAAGGACAAGGACAAGGACAAGGACAAGGACAAGGACAAGGACAAGGACAAGGACAAGGACAAGGACAAGGACAAGGACAAGGACAAGGACAAGGACAAGGACAAGGACAAGGACAAGGACAAGGACAAGGACAAGGACAAGGACAAGGACAAGGACAAGGACAAGGACAAGGACAAGGACAAGGACAAGGACAAGGACAAGGACAAGGACAAGGACAAGGACAAGGACAAGGACAAGGACAAGGACAAGGACAAGGACAAGGACAAGGACAAGGACAAGGACAAGGACAAGGACAAGGACAAGGACAAGGACAAGGACAAGGACAAGGACAAGGACAAGGACAAGGACAAGGACAAGGACAAGGACAAGGACAAGGACAAGGACAAGGACAAGGACAAGGACAAGGACAAGGCACCCGCTCTCGCCGAGGGGAGGAGCAAGAGCGAGGAGCAAGAGCAAGTTGCTCTTGCACCCGCTCTCGCCGAGGGGAGGAGCAAGAGCGAGGAGCAAGAGCAAGTTGCTCTTGCACCCGCTCTCGCCGAGGGGAGGAGCAAGAGCGAGGAGCAAGAGCAAGTTGCTCTTGCACCCGCTCTCGCCGAGGGGAGGAGCAAGAGCGAGGAGCAAGAGCAAGTTGCTCTTGCACCCGCTCTCGCCGAGGGGAGGAGCAAGAGCGAGGAGCAAGAGCAAGTTGCTCTTGCACCCGCTCTCGCCGAGGGGAGGAGCAAGAGCGAGGAGCAAGAGCAAGTTGCTCTTGCACCCGCTCTCGCCGAGGGGAGGAGCAAGAGCGAGGAGCAAGAGCAAGTTGCTCTTGCACCCGCTCTCGCCGAGGGGAGGAGCAAGAGCGAGGAGCAAGAGCAAGTTGCTCTTGCACCCGCTCTCGCCGAGGGGAGGAGCAAGAGCGAGGAGCAAGAGCAAGTTGCTCTTGCACCCGCTCTCGCCGAGGGGAGGAGCAAGAGCGAGGAGCAAGAGCAAGTTGCTCTTGCACCCGCTCTCGCCGAGGGGAGGAGCAAGAGCGAGGAGCAAGAGCAAGTTGCTCTTGCACCCGCTCTCGCCGAGGGGAGGAGCAAGAGCGAGGAGCAAGAGCAAGTTGCTCTTGCACCCGCTCTCGCCGAGGGGAGGAGCAAGAGCGAGGAGCAAGAGCAAGTTGCTCTTGCACCCGCTCTCGCCGAGGGGAGGAGCAAGAGCGAGGAGCAAGAGCAAGTTGCTCTTGCACCCGCTCTCGCCGAGGGGAGGAGCAAGAGCGAGGAGCAAGAGCAAGTTGCTCTTGCACCCGCTCTCGCCGAGGGGAGGAGCAAGAGCGAGGAGCAAGAGCAAGTTGCTCTTGCACCCGCTCTCGCCGAGGGGAGGAGCAAGAGCGAGGAGCAAGAGCAAGTTGCTCTTGCACCCGCTCTCGCCGAGGGGAGGAGCAAGAGCGAGGAGCAAGAGCAAGTTGCTCTTGCACCCGCTCTCGCCGAGGGGAGGAGCAAGAGCGAGGAGCAAGAGCAAGTTGCTCTTGCACCCGCTCTCGCCGAGGGGAGGAGCAAGAGCGAGGAGCAAGAGCAAGTTGCTCTTGCACCCGCTCTCGCCGAGGGGAGGAGCAAGAGCGAGGAGCAAGAGCAAGTTGCTCTTGCACCCGCTCTCGCCGAGGGGAGGAGCAAGAGCGAGGAGCAAGAGCAAGTTGCTCTTGCACCCGCTCTCGCCGAGGGGAGGAGCAAGAGCGAGGAGCAAGAGCAAGTTGCTCTTGCACCCGCTCTCGCCGAGGGGAGGAGCAAGAGCGAGGAGCAAGAGCAAGTTGCTCTTGCACCCGCTCTCGCCGAGGGGAGGAGCAAGAGCGAGGAGCAAGAGCAAGTTGCTCTTGCACCCGCTCTCGCCGAGGGGAGGAGCAAGAGCGAGGAGCAAGAGCAAGTTGCTCTTGCACCCGCTCTCGCCGAGGGGAGGAGCAAGAGCGAGGAGCAAGAGCAAGTTGCTCTTGCACCCGCTCTCGCCGAGGGGAGGAGCAAGAGCGAGGAGCAAGAGCAAGTTGCTCTTGCACCCGCTCTCGCCGAGGGGAGGAGCAAGAGCGAGGAGCAAGAGCAAGTTGCTCTTGCACCCGCTCTCGCCGAGGGGAGGAGCAAGAGCGAGGAGCAAGAGCAAGTTGCTCTTGCACCCGCTCTCGCCGAGGGGAGGAGCAAGAGCGAGGAGCAAGAGCAAGTTGCTCTTGCACCCGCTCTCGCCGAGGGGAGGAGCAAGAGCGAGGAGCAAGAGCAAGTTGCTCTTGCACCCGCTCTCGCCGAGGGGAGGAGCAAGAGCGAGGAGCAAGAGCAAGTTGCTCTTGCACCCGCTCTCGCCGAGGGGAGGAGCAAGAGCGAGGAGCAAGAGCAAGTTGCTCTTGCACCCGCTCTCGCCGAGGGGAGGAGCAAGAGCGAGGAGCAAGAGCAAGTTGCTCTTGCACCCGCTCTCGCCGAGGGGAGGAGCAAGAGCGAGGAGCAAGAGCAAGTTGCTCTTGCACCCGCTCTCGCCGAGGGGAGGAGCAAGAGCGAGGAGCAAGAGCAAGTTGCTCTTGCACCCGCTCTCGCCGAGGGGAGGAGCAAGAGCGAGGAGCAAGAGCAAGTTGCTCTTGCACCCGCTCTCGCCGAGGGGAGGAGCAAGAGCGAGGAGCAAGAGCAAGTTGCTCTTGCACCCGCTCTCGCCGAGGGGAGGAGCAAGAGCGAGGAGCAAGAGCAAGTTGCTCTTGCACCCGCTCTCGCCGAGGGGAGGAGCAAGAGCGAGGAGCAAGAGCAAGTTGCTCTTGCACCCGCTCTCGCCGAGGGGAGGAGCAAGAGCGAGGAGCAAGAGCAAGTTGCTCTTGCACCCGCTCTCGCCGAGGGGAGGAGCAAGAGCGAGGAGCAAGAGCAAGTTGCTCTTGCACCCGCTCTCGCCGAGGGGAGGAGCAAGAGCGAGGAGCAAGAGCAAGTTGCTCTTGCACCCGCTCTCGCCGAGGGGAGGAGCAAGAGCGAGGAGCAAGAGCAAGTTGCTCTTGCACCCGCTCTCGCCGAGGGGAGGAGCAAGAGCGAGGAGCAAGAGCAAGTTGCTCTTGCACCCGCTCTCGCCGAGGGGAGGAGCAAGAGCGAGGAGCAAGAGCAAGTTGCTCTTGCACCCGCTCTCGCCGAGGGGAGGAGCAAGAGCGAGGAGCAAGAGCAAGTTGCTCTTGCACCCGCTCTCGCCGAGGGGAGGAGCAAGAGCAAGTTGCTCTTGCACCCGCTCTCGCCGAGGGGAGGAGCAAGAGCGAGGAGCAAGAGCAACGTAAAAAATTTAAAAAAGTAAATTTGTAAAAAGTAAAAATGCAAAAATTTAAATAATCAAAAAATGAAATTGAAAGATTATATGAAAGGAAGGCGGTGAATAAAATTAAGCGAGGAGCAAGAGCAAGTTTTACACGCAGAATCCTAGAAAATGAGGGCGCTAATTTTTCACGCCGAAACAGAGAAATTGAGGGCGCTCATTTTTACGCCGAAACCGAGAAAATGAAGGCGCTAATTTTATACGACCAAACTGAGGAAACAACAACAAGAGCAACAGCAACAACAGCAACAATAACAATCTTCTAAGCGTCGTAAATTATTCGCTCGTTCCAGTATTTTTTTCATCAATCCAACTTCTAGTTAGGCAGGAATAAGTTCGTGTCATCATTCCTGCTTTTATTTTGGCAACAATTATTTTTCATCAATACAACTTCTATTCATCTGAAATTTATTGTTTATCAATGCAGCTTCAACGATGCTGGTTTTTTTCGACTAGTAATAGGTCTGCTCAGTATTTTTCAAATATATAGTTACCAAGATGCTTATTGTGTTTTTCCTCTGGTTCCTTTGCCTCGATATGATTACTACTATCTTACATGTGGAGCCTGTAAACGCCAATGTACCGTACGCGAACGATATTATCACTGACACAAAGCTTCTTTTGTAGTCGCTAGGCGGCGCCACGTCACCATACTAGGCGATCATATCGAATAAATATTATCATTAAGGACACAAAAACGGGGAACCAATCGTAGCACATTGGATAATGAACAGGCGCGCAGACGAAGAGGACCCAGGATCGAACCAGGTACAAGGAGAAAAAATTAAAATTAAAATTAAAATTAAATGCATTGTGTTTGGACAAGGACAAGGACAAGGACAAGGACAAGGACAAGGACAAGGACAAGGACAAGGACAAGGACAAGGACAAGGACAAGGACAAGGACAAGGACAAGGACAAGGACAAGGACAAGGACAAGGACAAGGACAAGGACAAGGACAAGGACAAGGACAAGGACAAGGACAAGGACAGAAGGACAAGGACAAGGACAAGGACAAGGACAAGGACAAGGACAAGGACAAGGACAAGGACAAGGACAAGGACAAGGACAAGGACAAGGACAAGGACAAGGACAAGGACAAGGACAAGGACAAGGACAAGGACAAGGACAAGGACAAGGACAAGGACAAGGACAAGGACAAGGACAAGGACAAGGACAAGGACAAGGACAAGACAAGGACAAGGACAAGGACCAAGGACAAGGACAAGGACAAGGACAAGGACAAGGACAAGGACAAGGACAAGGACAAGGACAAGGACAAGGACAAGGACAAGGACAAGGACAAGGACAAGGACAAGGACAAGGACAAGACAAGGACAAGGACAAGGACAAGGACAAGGACAAGGACAAGGACAAGGACAAGGACAAGGACAAGGACAAGGACAAGGACAAGGACAAGGACAAGGACAAGACAAGGACAAGGACAAGGACAAGGACACAAGGACAAGGACAAGGACAAGGACAAGGACAAGGACAAGGACAAGGACAAGGACAAGGACAAGACAAGGACAAGGACAAGGACAAGGACAAGGACAAGGACAAGGACAAGGACAAGGACAAGGACAAGGACAAGGACAAGGACAGACAAGGACAAGGACAAGGACAAGGACAAGGACAAGGACAAGGACAAGGACAAGGACAAGACAAGGACAAGGACAAGAGGACACAGGACAAGGACAAGGACAAGGACAAGGACAAGGACAGGGACAAGGACAAGGACAAGGACAAGGACAAGGACAAGGACAAGGACAAGGACAAGGACAAGGACAAGGACAAGGACAAGGACAAGGACAAGGACAAGGACAAGGAACAAGGACAAGGACAAGGACAAGGACAAGGACAAGGACAAGGACAAGGACAAGGACAAGGACAAGGACAAGGACAAGGACAAGGACAAGGACAAGGACAAGGACAAGACAAGGACAAGGACAAGGACAAGGACAAGGACAAGGACAAGGACAAGGACAAGGACAAGGACAAGGACAAGGACAAGGACAAGGACAAGGACAAGACAAGGACAAGGACAAGGACAAGGACAAGGACAAGGACAAGGACAAGGACAAGGACAAGAGGACAAGGACAAGGACAAGGACAAGGACAAGGACAAGGACAAGGACAAGGACAAGGACAAGGACAAGGACAAGCGACAAGGACAAGGACAAGGACAAGGACAAGGACAAGGACAAGGAGACAAGGACAAGGACAAGGACAAGGACAAGGACAAGGACAAGGACAGACAGGACAAGGACAAGGACAAGGACAAGGACACCGGACCCAGGGGAGGAGCAAGGAGCGAAGGATCAAGAGCAAGTCTGCACCCGCTCTCGCCGAGGGGAGGAGCAAGAGCGAGGAGCAAGAGCAAGTTGCTCTTGCACCCGCTCTCGCCGAGGGAGGAGCAAGAGCCGAGGAGCAAGAGCAAGTTGCTCTTGCACCCGCTCTCGCCGAGGGGAGGAGCAAGAGCGAGGAGCAAGAGCAAGTTGCTCTTGCACCCGCTCTCGCCGAGGGGAGGAGCAAGAGCGAGGAGCAAGAGCAAGTTGCTCTGCACCCGCTCTCGCCGAGGGGAGGAGCAAGAGCGAGGAGCAAGAGCAAGTTGCTCTTGCACCCGCTCTCGCCGAGGGGAGGAGCAAGAGCGAGGAGCAAGAGCAAGTTGCTCTTGCACCCGCTCTCGCCGAGGGGAGGAGCAAGAGCGAGGAGCAAGAGCAAGTTGCTCTTGCACCCGCTCTCGCCGAGGGGAGGAGCAAGAGCGAGGAGCAAGAGCAAGTTGCTCTTGCACCCGCTCTCGCCGAGGGGAGGAGCAAGAGCGAGGAGCAAGAGCAAGTTGCTCTTGCACCCGCTCTCGCCGAGGGGAGGAGCAAGAGCGAGGAGCAAGAGCAAGTTGCTCTTGCACCCGCTCTCGCCGAGGGGAGGAGCAAGAGCGAGGAGCAAGAGCAAGTTGCTCTTGCACCCGCTCTCGCCGAGGGGAGGAGCAAGAGCGAGGAGCAAGAGCAAGTTGCTCTTGCACCCGCTCTCGCCGAGAGGAGAAAGAGGAGCAAGAGCGAGGAGCAAGAGCAAGTTGCTCTTGCACCCGCTCTCGCCGAGGGGAGGAGCAAGAGCGAGGAGCAAGAGCAAGTTGCTCTTGCACCCGCTCTCGCGAGGGGAGGAGCAAGGGAGGAGCAGAGAGCAAGTTGCTCTTGCACCCGCTCTCGCCGAGGGGAGCGAGC
>CAMAOG010000180.1:0-51423 GCA_945859605.1 Lumbricus rubellus | reverse complement strand
CCGAACCCAGAAGAACGAGAAGTTGCCTGCGAAAAGAACGAAACGATAAGTTACGACACACCAAAAAAATGAAAGGGTCACGTTTGCAAAGCACGTCGAGGTTTCGGCATCAGATCTGCTGGCGTGTGTTACGGCAAAGAAAGACTGCACTTCATCCCATTCACTAGGCTAAATGTCAAAAGTCACGTAGGCTACTCTCTTACCCAGACTCATTAAAGACTGCAGGTATGTTCCAACATCTGGTTTTAGTTTCCAGCGGGACAGTGAGCCTGCTTGCTCGCATGGCAAGGCTGATTATGATGACGCTACCTAATTTTTGCCATCAACTGCAGTAAATTCATTGGCAAAGATGGCTAACAACTTGGCAAGACCTTAGCCCTCTTGCTTATCACGTCTGGGGAGCTCTGCTGGAACGCTACGCTGCAAGATATTTCATCCCAAGTTGAAGAACATTGGCTAGCTGAAGGAAGTCTTGCTGATAATGTGGGATCAGTCGCCACAGAACTCGATACACAAGTCCATACTGAGCTTCACAAAAAGAATTCGAGCTCCTATTAAGTGGACACTCCCATCATAGGCTACTTTACAATAAGCTGTAAAACGGAATACAGAGGTCGTAGTGAAAAGTGATATTATTTGACATGTGAATCTGCAAATGACGTTCATTTTTCCACGGATAGGCCTATTTGAAAAAACGGCATTGAAAGTTTAAACAGCCGCAACTTTTGCAAAAATGAAAATTAATGTTTCAAGTGAAACTTACAGAGATTGTTGGAAATTCATTTCCCTACTAATTGGGAAATTTTCGCAGAAAAATCGGTAGTGAAGATATTGCATTTTATCTTGTGGGACATTTTTTTATTGAGCCACCCTGGATACGCGATATTTGACTTGTCAGTTCAGGTTTTGCCAACAGTGTGATTATTTGTGGATAATTCTGAGTGTTTTAGTCTCTGGGTAGGCCTATAAGGGCATAATAATTGTAGTACGAATAGACCTCTCTCAAAGATCGCAGTGGTTCAATTACCAAAGCCAGTCATCCAGACGTAGCAGGCGACACACATTCGAATCCAGTTGTACCATTCATTAGCCGCAAAGTAGTGGTACCAGACGAACATCACTTGCATCCATCCTTTCCACTCTTCCGTGTGGTCTCTGCAATTCCATTGCTAACAAGACTGATCAGTGTTTCTTACACACGAATAATCATTGTAGAATGCATTTCTCTCAAATTAAATTGCCCATAGACCCAATGCATAATAATCATGCACGAGTAAGCAACAGACGAGGTTATTTCAGCACTAAAATTAAGTCTCGGCATTAAAGGGTTAAATGAGCCATATCTATTCATGTCATAGGCCTACGCAGGCCTACTGCCACAATATTTATCCTATCTTCTATAATATATCTATATAAATCTATTAGACATAATATTATTGTGTTTTAGCATCTTTTATTTTGGTAAACAGTAGATCATAGTCCGCTCTTTAACTAGTGAATTATTACTTGGCAAGTCTATAGATTTTAATAGCCCACCTGTTAAGTGGTTTGTTACCTGTTGAGCAGTTTATCGTCTGTTGGACGAACAGTAAAGGTAATGCCCATGAAGAAGAGGAGGAAGACGAGGAAGAGGACGGTGTCTCTGTTATACACACGTTTACCACTCGGTAACACCTGCAGTCAATCAGAATCGTTAAAGGCAAGTTACACATTGTAAGGTAGGATAAAGTATGGCGCGGTGGTGTAGTGGGCATGTTCGTGGCCTTGCAGCCGAAGGGTTGCAGGTTCGAATCCACCTCAAGTCGCCGCGTAATAAGGACCTTTGGCAAGTCCGTCACTCGCAATTGCTCAGCACTTCGGCGTGAACTCCGATGCAGTGCACTCTGCAATCGCGAGCGCCTCTGAGTAGCAAGCTTGAAGGGGCGCTATAACAAGTTCACATACATACATAAGGCAATGTAACATCGGGTAATTAAAATCGGGTAATGTGAGATCATAGTCTAAGCCGTAAGCACGAAAATGTCTATATAGGCTATAAACTTCAAACTATAAGCGCAAGGCACCAGCCTGGGATAAAAAAAATAGGTTCAATCTTCACTATGAAGTTTGTCAGCATACCTGACCAAATATGCGATTGTTATACCCATTATATTATAAGTAAGTAGAAGACAATACAAACAATACGCTGCGATCCTTGCAGCGGACACAATTTTTTAAAGCTTATTGCTAGCGAATAGAAGTTACGAGGATGAGTCTATAAGATCATGGACCAGAGATCACCCTCCAGAGACGGCCGGTGTTTTGCAAGACAGAATGCAGCTAATAATAAACTACAGTCAGTCAATTAGAAGTGCCCGAATACAGTGATTGGGTGAGGGCTGTTCTTAGCTGCATGTAGACTATAATAACATAAGTAGCTTTATTTACAATCAAAAGTCAACTTATAAATATCTAATTGAAACTCACCGTTGCATGACGGTACCACTGGAAGACAAACAGAGACTACCTCGGAATTACTGCAGTGATAACTTTAAAAGAATTTAAACTCACCTTTTCCCCCCGGCGATGGTGTTGGGCCCCTTGAAACACTTACCCTTTCATAATCGCACAGGTAGAAGTAGACCATAAGTAACCCCAGCTGGACAAGAGACCATAGTGCGTCATCCAGGTTCACATCAATCACATTAGACCTCTTGGATGGACCGTTCTCGACATCGGAGGTCACCTCTGGCGAGACCTTGACTCTGACCTTGACAAAGACCCATCGACCGATCCAGACCAGCACAGAGGACACCCAGACGATCAACAGTGTCAGCTGGGGCAGAGTGAATCCGCTGAAGTTCCAGGTCATCATTCTGTCACGATCGACGTCTGTTCAACTAAAGACTAAAGACTAGATAATTATACAAAACAAACAAGGTAAGCAGACTAAAATAACTTAAGAAAACTGTTTTGAACGAAGAATCTTTTTTTATTGGACTCGTAAATACACATGTTGTCCAAGACATAGGCTCAAAGTGGTATCCTATGAGCAGGGCGCATTTCAAAAGAGCGCAATCCAAAGGGAGCAATCAATAGGGCGAAAATGAATAGAGCGCATTGTTAAACAGGGCGAAAAGACAAATATTGCACGGGTGATCAAAAGAGCTCAATCAAAGGGGCGCAAACGAATTGAACGAAATGGCAATTTAAGGAGGTCAATAAGACAAATGGCGCAAGTTTTAAGAGATCAAAGGCAGTGGCGGCGCAAGACACGTTTTGTAACCAGGGCATAGCCAGGGCAGCCACACAAGTAACCAGGGCAGAGGTCGAGACGTGTGCTTTGTAGTACGGGCTTACATAAGCTTATAATTTTGGCGCTACCGTCAGGGCCGGATTAAGGCGTGCTCAACATGTTCGGCCGAACAGGGGCCCCACACTTTAGGGGCCCACACTTTAGGGGCCCACACATGCATTTTGTTCTAAAGGAAACACTTGGTATATTATGCCGAAATTTCGACCATACGACTGAGAAAATGTCATAAAAACTTTTGGCCGAAGATCCCCCAACAAATTTTCCAAACAGGGCCTCCACATTTTTAAATCCGGCCCTGGCTACCGTGCTCGCTATAAAGTGATGCAACAGCTGTGTTTTTCTACTAGATCTGGATTGTTTGGCTTTCGTCTGGGTTTCTTTTTTTGGAGGGCAAATTTCGGGTTTACTTTAGTTACTGGACCATTGTATTTACAACGCATGAATATTCTGCATGTGCACTGAGCATTGCAATATACATTGCATTTATAGTGAAATTCAATGTGAAATGGTTCTGCTACATGCCTTTTGTTCCACTAGGCTAATTTTAATTTAAAACTTCACAATCAAGATCTTACGTTGTCAATTCACGAATAATTTATGCCTATATATTCTGCATGGTGACGCAGAGAAATAGCTCTTCGCAGAAATAAGCCGTTTCCACATTTCAATATAGGCAAATCCCTGCCAGAATTTTTTCCATGCCATAATTTTTCCCTGCCAGAACTTTTACGCTGCCAGAACTTTTGCCATGCCAGAATTTTGCCCTGCCAGAATTTTTGCCTTCCAGAACTTTTATCTGCCACTGCCAGAATTTTGCCCTATTAGAATGTTTGGCCTGTCTGAATTTTCCCTGTTATAACTTTTCCCTGCAAGAAGTTTTCCCTGTCAGAACTTTTGCCCTGCCAGAATTTGTGCTCTGACAGAATGTTTCTCTGCTAGAACTATATATTGCCCTGCCAGAATTTTTCTCTCCCAGAACTATTGCCTTCCAGAATGAATTTTTCATTCCAGAGAGCGGACGGGCGTGAACAGTAGCCTAATAAACAATATGCCTGAACAAATTCTGGCAGGGCAAAATTTCTGGCAGGGCAACGACTAGGGCAACAGGTAGGGCAAAGGCTTTTTTGGTAGGGCATTTTCCCTGCCATGCCCTGGCGTAGCGCCGCCACTGATCAAAGGGAACGGAAAATTGGTAAATAAAGAGTGTCGGTAAGTCAAAGGACGCAATCTTCCACAGATAACTGGCACCCGAGAAGGTTAAATAAATACAGTCAGAGCAATCGATAGGCCCTACACACTGAATTGAAACGCAATGTTGAGAGGTGAGACGAAGCGGCGAATCAAAGGTAGGCTACCCATATTTGCTGAGAAACAGAGGCCATTATAAAAGGCTCGTACCTCGGAATTTGAACGAATTTCATGTTTTTTTTATTAATGATTTTTTTTCGACTTTAGTTGATGGGCGTAACTTTCTTATGAAAAATATACGAATTTAGTGTAGAATCGGGTTAGAATTTTCCATAGGCCCTACTTTCCTCCTAAATTCTCACAATATAAAGTTCCGCCTAAGAAATCGCTTCAGTATTAGGTATCCTACCCATAGGGCCTACATGCGTTCTTTTCATTGCGCGCTGTTAAGCATGCGCCCTTTGATTTCGCCCATTAAATCGGGCGGTCTAAGCATCAGGCATAGGCTGGATATGTGTGCGACCTGATGGCGGACCGGTAACGCGTCCGCTCACGGAGCGGAAGGTTGCGGGTTCGACTCCGGGTAACGACCTTGGGCAAGTTGTTTACGCGCACGTGTCTGTCACCAAGCAGTATAATTTGGTACCGGCATAAGCTGGAAAGTAAACAGCAAGTCCTGCGGTACACTGGCCCCGTGTCCAGGACCTTGGGATTCGTCCATTGCTGGCTAAGGGCTATGGAAAAGGAGATGAGCGCCTCCCTGTGTTCCTCATGGAACGGGATGGGATTTACTTTTTTTTAACTTATAAGCTGGACATATATAACCAAAACAGTTTGGTTTAGGCCTGCTTTTTATTGAACCACGGTGTATCATCCGTAGGTTAAATAACTTTCACCTAACTCCGATAACAAATGAATGACTGAATGACTGACCTAGAGAACGAACAAATTAACACATTGATGTCTGCAGGCCTATTAATAATAATAGGATGCCCTACTGTAACAGACATTCATAGAGCTGCTAAAGCGCGTGAATATTTATGAGCCCTTTACTCCTCTCTATAATATTAGGCCTATACGCGCGCCATTTTAATGGGAACTGCAGAACTGTCATTGTCTCCAGACGAAGACAATAACTTTAAAAAAAATTATCGCAAAGCATTAGACAATGCCCATAATTGCTGCCATGGTCTGCATCTCTGTTGTCTGTCCTATACTGTAATAAATATGTATGCATTACGGTACGCATAAGCGTACTTCAATGGAGTATAGGCCTATACATAGCCTACGCATTAAATAGATATATAATTATAGGCATATAGGGCCTTATAGCCTACTAGCCTAGTAGGCTATGTAAATAATATCTTAGTGTTTTATTCAAGGAAATATCGGTACCGTAGCACGACATTTAATCCGGCGAAACTTAATACCACGACAGTTAATCTTTGCGACATTTCATCCGGCGACGCTTAATACGGTACCACGACAGTTAATCATTGCGACATTTAATCCCGGCGACACTTAATCCCGCTACATTTGATACCGCGACATTTAATACCTGTACACACTTGAGTACGAATATTTGTACGACTGTTGTTGTCCACAAAAGTTGTCACATAACTGTAGCGTTTATATCTAGGCCTAGCTAGGCCTTGGATTCGAGTTAGAACGATTACTTGACTCTTAATATCATAGCAACAAGAGACCCAATATTAATAATGAAAAATATATTCAAATGAAAAGTCAATATACATTGATGCCGTAACCTAACTACTTATTTGGCGTTGATTACTAATAATTATTATGCTTTAAAAGATCTTATCTGCTCTTGACAGATGAGACTTTCTTCAGAATAAAGTTCAGCTTCTTGTGTAAACTGTCTTGTTCCTGAATGTTCGATGAATATGCAACCCAGTGCTTCGATCGAATATGATGCATGAAAATAATTCACCGAAGAAGAATTCGATCTATGATGAACCAAGTCATCTCCGATGATTATGATATTCACAGCACCACCACCAGCTGTCGTATTCGATCCAATGTGATGCGTCGCAATGCCAGCGAACACACACACGTCTTCGATCACACAAAGTGATACACGCCAATGTCTCAACGCTCTTCACCAATCGTTCAAACGCTCAACAATCCACACACTTCCTGACAAAATGATTCTCCACGAGCCACCAGAATCTCTTCACAAGAATTCTGTCTCGTAATCAAACGTCCGAATACAACGCTTCAATTTGCTATCGAAAGCGTCCAACCACATTCATCCTGGCCGCCAATATTAACTTTTAGAAACGATTGCTTCAACAATCCGTCTCTCTTCATTGACGTTCAAGCACAGGAATCGCTTCTTCCTATTCAAACAGCCTATGACGTCTAACTTTTCGGTTAAATCGTTTTACGCGTCTCTGATTCGCTTATTTACTTTCAACCGAACATGTTGATCAAACTACCATGACAACCGACGTTGCGTCATACTGCGTCACGTGACTTTTGATTTATATAGCTCATTCGCAAAATGATTAAATATCTAAATCAACGCCAGTAAATTACTCTATCTTAACTCCTTCTTATAATTAAGAATTAACATTGATAACAAATTAGTTTAATAGATAAAAGCGCGATAATTCGCTACAATAACCAATAATTGGTTATGTCACAACTTTTGTCACAATTAGTCGAACCACTAGGCTATAGCTAATTATTAGCTATAGGCTAGTGGTTCGACTAATTGTTGTACCGGTACACGTAGGCCTAGACAATTAGGCAGGGCAACCTCTCTGTTCAGGTTTTCTGTTGTACATCTGTACATAAAACGATCATTATAATTTTATACAGGAAAGGCAATAGGAAACCATCTCCCTAAAGTTCCCAAGACAAAATGTAGGCCTATGACGAACTCAAATAATGGAGACGTCAAACATTCGAACCTGCCTAAGGGCAGAGAACAGAAAGAAGAAAGAAGACAGGAATTTAAACAGGAATTTGCGAAGTTCAGTCTACAATAGGGCATTGACATGGAGGCGAATTTCGGCAGCATATAGGCCTATATGAGCACTACCCAAATAAACTTCCTTCAAACTAACTTAAAGTAGGCCTAACTCCAATTAAGTGCTTATGTAGATGTAGGCCTACCACAGATAAACAGTAAAATGGTTAATTTAACTTACATTGTCGCCGGTCAACGTGGATGCATTGAATTGTTATAAAGCAATAATTCTTGCATGCTGGTGCCTAAGCCTTGTCTACAGTAACTGTAGCAGCTCAGCGTCCAACATGCGACCCGCTAGCTGCAAGCGGCCTGCGCTCTGATTCTCAGTGGTCAATCAATATAAATGGTTTATTGCAGAATAATCACAACTGCGCAAGGTTAAACAAAAACGAGTCAACGTGGATGTACCGGGGTATTAAATTGCTATAAATGTAATTGTGTTCTGGCAACTTCTGGCGCATCTAAATTATAGATCTTCAACCTACTTGCGCAGCATGACTTATCAGTTGACAATTTGAACACATAGCCAGAGCCAGACTAAAAATTCAAGAGAGGACAACTTTGGGAGACATAGGCTAATTAATAATTATATGCTATGCAAAGATGACACTCAAATTGGTAAATAAGGAATCTGTCAGATTAATCAGAGGTCCATCGAGATCTTTGCAAAGAGACTCAACAGAAGTTTTGGCACTGGTGGTGGACACATTGAACACAAGTTGTGAAGCACTACCAAGTTCATTTGACAACAGTTATTTGAGATGAGACTTAATAAAATCGTGCTTTTGTTACTTTTTGTTGCGTTTCGTTATTGAATCGTCAAAAACGTTGGGTGGCCTCACTAAAAGTGGTATAACTTGTGTTTTGGTTGAAATATTTTTTTAAAATTTGGCCCTCAAGTGTAAGTATGAATTGTCTTTAAGCCTGTAAAATCTCATTTCGAAATTCTTACTTCTGGCCATGATATTGGCAAAAAAACTAATTTTGTTGCGTTTCGTTTTTGAATCGTCAAAAAACCGTGGGTGGCCTCACTAAAGGTGATATAACTTTTGTTCTGTTTGAAATATTTTAATAAAATCTGGCCATCATAATTATGTAAATCTGAATTGTCTTTAAGACTGCAAAATTTCAGTTAGAATTTTTAGTTTTGGCCACAATATGGGCAAAAAACCTAGGTTTTTTTTTTGGCCCACCCTGTATATGAGCCAAGCGTCGAAGTGACTGATACACCTGCACTCCGCAATGTTCATTCCTTCGTGCTCATAATAACAGACACTGCATTCGTTCATTTACTTTTATCTGGATCATCACCATTGCGGTGCCTATAACGAAAATAATCATCATATAAGATGAATGCCATGAAACGCGCGTACAATTGTGGCAGTCAGAAACGAAAGTGAGGCTGCTGTGGTCGGCACCCCTACATCAATTCGTTTTTTAAGATGCAAATTCCAAGTACCGATATTCTCGCAGCTGCAGCTATTGCTAGGAACGCAGAGGAGGAAGTCTATGGTTGTCCAGTTTGTTCCGAAGTGCCGACAACTTCCAGGGAGAACAAACACATAGGCTAAGTATAGCCTAGGACCTAGGCCCTAAGTTATAGGCGAGGAAAGTGACATCACCAGTCCTCCAGTTCTTCTAGAGCTATCACACCACGTCGTCAATGCCTGAGTAGGCCTACTCTTTGTCACCCTCCAATTGAAGTCACAGTCGCCAGTGCATGCAGAGCGCTCCTTCTCAAAATTGAAAACAATGAAGGCTTATCTTAGGTCAACTATTTCACAGGGCAGGCCTGATGGTCTTTCTCTCCTTGCAATCGAAAACGAAAGTGCGAAATAATAATAATTATTATTAT
Organism: Lumbricus rubellus; assembly: GCA_945859605.1. NCBI lineage: Eukaryota > Metazoa > Annelida > Clitellata > Crassiclitellata > Lumbricidae > Lumbricus > Lumbricus rubellus. Next base: position 42,087 of record CAMAOG010000180.1, on the reverse strand, counting down.
TGAATAACGATGACTTGATAGACACTTAATTTTGCGAAAACGGTAAGGCTAGAATAGCCAAATTCACGAAGTAATTCTACGAAGAACTACAGACCGCAGTGAGTCTACATTACAGACCTACCTGCGCGTATGTATGGACATTTGTATGGGTGCCACGACAAGTTCGACAACTGGTCTACAGACAGAGGCGTACGGGAGATTTCAGCAGTGGGGGGGGCAAAGATCGAACTTCTGCCCGAAAAATATATCCGCCAAAAAAGTTGACGACCTTTTTCTTAGTCGTTCGGGGCTGTGTTTGCCCGAAAAACCACATTTGCCCGAAAGTTGGGGGCATTTGCCCCTCTGGACCCCCGCCTTGTACGCCTATGTCTACAGACGACTGGTCTACAGACAACTACATGTAGTATACAGACAACTTGTCCCGCGCTTGAGAAATAGAATCTGGATGAAAGTTTTTTTACAGCTGAAATGGAGGATGGATTGATGAAAAAACCCAAGAGAAATGGAGGATGAGGGTTCATAAAGGTGGATGAAGGTTCTTTTACAGGTGAAATAGAAGCTGGATTGACGAAAATAACGCATGAGAAATAGAAGCTGAATGAAGGTATAAATGTTAGAAATAGAAGCTGGATTGATGAAAAAACGCTTAAGAAACGGAAACAGGATGAAAGTATTTTTATATTTGAAATCGATGATGGATTGACGAAAGTAACGAACGAGAAATAGAAGCTGTATTAGGTATTTTTCGATCTGAAATAGAAGCTGGATGCATGTTGAAATACATGACTGAAAATCATCAATCCAGCTTCCATTTAAGCTAGAAAACCATTTAACATTTTTTCATAAATCCAGTTTCTATTTCATCAATACGAGTTGTCTGTAGACCAGTTACCGTTAGACGAATTGTCTGTAGACCAGTTGCCGTGGAACCGTTTTGTAGTTTTGCATTGAACCAGTGCTTAAAGTGTGGGAAAATAATGCCTGGATGCCTCTTATCTTTCCAAAAGAAGTGCCTGGACGCTCCTTAACCTTCCAGGCTGTGCTGGCCAACAGGTGGGTGGAGTCTCGCAGGACGGCGTTCAGATTTTAAAACAAGTGCATGCATAGACGCCGTCCATGACCGTCCAGCCACACATTATGCTCTGCATGGAACCATTAATGTGCCTTAACAATGGATTATTGAGGACAGCGTTAATACTGACATTCATAAAACGAAACTTTACGAAAACTCACCAGTAAGCCTATAGGCCTATACTATAGCGCTACCAAAATTACTTCAGTATGTAATGTAATGTAATGTCAATCTTCGAGAATTTCTCAGCGCCCACAAAAGCCACGTCAGGGAGACCAGCTTATTCACCGGCGCTATATCAAATCAAATCCGCATTAGCCAGAGCTGCCGTTTCCGTTCCGGTGCCAGGCCAAAATCCGGGGAGGTCAAGCCGAGGAGACTTAAGATTTTAAAATAGCCTATATTTCAGTATAGGACTAATAGGCGCTCTTGTTTTAAAATAGCTATCTGAGTCCATCTAATTGTTTTAACTGTTTATAGTCTCGTTAATGGATAGGGGCCCCCAAGCTGAGAATGTCCACGGGCCCCCGGCTCAGTTGTTACGCCACTGCAATCACGTGAAAGTGATTGAGTTGATAATTATTGATTGCTGTTATTTTGTCTTTGATTGATGCTCTGTCAATAAACGGTTACAAATAATTATTATTCGGAAACACCATCTCACATATTTAATCCGTTGTTTCTAAAGTCCACAAACCCCAAATAAATCATTATAAATATGCATAGAAAATATACAGCTACACGTTAATAAGGACTAATACCGGGTACATAGGCGTACGCCAATCAAAACATAGGAAGGTTTATGGAGTACATTTTGACGACGATTTCGAAACTGAGTAAGCTGATGAAATTAACTTAGTTTTTAAAAGAATGTTCAAGTATTGGTAAATGAAAATGAAAGTTATGGCGAACTGAAAGCGAGAGTGATTATAAGCGGTCACAGCGAAAAAGTGAAACTGAAAGCGAAGGAGATGTCTGTCGAGGCCCCCTTGTAACGGCATGTGCTGTGTTACGGCGCCATAGAAATTGTCATCATCATCATCATCATCATCATCATCATCAACATCATTATCATCATCATCATCATCATCATCATCACCACCACCACAATCATCATCATCATCATCATCATCACCCCACCATCATCATAATCACCACCACCGCCGCCGCCGCCGCCGCCGTCGTCGTCATTATTATTATTTTTTTAAACCTCATCTTTAATTTATTGGGCGTAGGTCTTCTAAAGGAGCCACTATATAAATGCTACGGCGTTGAAGCGCTGAATTGTGATAGAGAGCCTCTGAAAAAAATAAAAGGTCTCTCTCTGTTCACCCTTAGCTGATGTAAGGTGGCAACCCATTATTATTATTATTATTATTATTATTATTATTATTACTATTACTATTATTATAACATTTCATTTAACAGATGGGTCCGGAATTAGTCAGGCCTCGTCTTCAGGGTTTGAACAGAAAGAGCCTCGGAAGGCCACGGCATTAAAGCGCTGGATTGAAATCGACAAACGCTGGAAGAGAAAGCAAGTTTCTCTAGACTCCCTTGAAAAATCGGAAATACGCCTTCCTAAATCTTTGAGGAAAACAAGACCGCTTTCGTTGATTGGACAAAGCATAAGCATTATTATTATTATTATTATTATTATTATTATTATTATTATTATTATTATTATTATTATTATTATTATTATTATTATTATTATTATTATTTTTATTATTATTATTTTTTTTTAAATTTTTTACCCGAGGTACCTAGGATCCCTCGGGATTTACAGAAATTATGCTTGGAGCTGTTTTTGTGTGTTTAGAAGATCAGGCCTCGTCCTCCGCAACAGTATTAAAAGTGCCACGAAATGCTATGGCGTTATTATTATTATTATTATTATTATTATTTTTTTGCCCCGAGGTAAACATGATCCCTCGGGGACTTCAACTCTCTCGATAAAAACAAATTGTCTGGAATGGACCCTAATCGTCAAGAAGGTCCCAGTTGGAGAAAGTACCCCTAAAAGCGACATAGTTGAAGCGCTGAATCGTTAGCGAAAGGCGTTGGAACAAATACGACGTTTCGCGGACGTCCCCCGTTGCGGTGCTTATGCTTTGTCCCAAAGCAGAGAGGAAAGTCAAGCCCTCGTTGTTGATTGGGCCTAGGGTTTCAAATGCCAGTGGAATAAAAAGGTGAGTTTCAGACAATTGGCTGTACTTTGTGTGTTTGAGGGCCGCTGCTCTCTCGGCCGCCGCACCCGCCGTCCGAGAAGTGTCGGGTAGATAAGAAACGGCTGAGGTGTCGGTCACGGTCGCATCCCAAATGAGGCAGCGACCAGCACGCCACGGAATCAGAGTGAGACCATCAGGTCTCTTGCCGTCAGCCCTTGACAGGCCAACGGGTTCCTTAGTGGAAGGGAAGCCAGCCCGAGTCAAACCTCGGAAGACAATATCGTTCAAGGTCGCATGTCTGGATGAACGACCTGGACCTAAAGAGCAGGAGAGCCCGTGCAGGCCGTCAGCGGCCACGGCAGAGCCGCAAGGGCATCTGTGCGGTTCACAGAGGGGAACCCCCAACCGGAGACCAACTGCTACTCTGACTGACTCGTCGTCAAGTCTGAGCCCGCACGAGGTTATAGGGAGAGCCAGCAACCAATCGCCCGCGTGCGGGGCAGAGACAGCTCTGAGACGCGCTTGATGGAGTGGGTCCTGAAGCCCGGTGTATAAGTCAGAAATGATCTTATCGGTCAGTGGCTTTTCCCAGGATGATTGCCTGTGGACAACACTGCTGTCTGGAAGCTGCACTGAACTGGCTGTTAGCCAGCGGGACAACATTTCCCCATGTTGTGGATCAGCAGGGAATGAGTCACCTAGCATGATTGACTGGAGCGGAAGCGTACCAGCGGCGGAAGCCAGAAAGGCGGGTAATGCCAGCAAGGTTACAGATCGAATGCCCAGTCCACCATCTTTGATCGGCAGTGAGGCTTGAAGCCACTGATCCTCTGACAGAGGCAGATTTAAGACCTCGACAAGTCCCGAATGTAGGGTCGCGTCGAAGAGCGCCATGCCCGGGTGATCCGCACAGGGACAGCAACGTAATGTGTAGAGAAGTCGCGATGAATTGAACGAGTATCTCAACAGAGTTAGGGCATCGTGCCTTCCAATGTCCTGCAGTCTTTCGAGCGCTCGCCTGAGCTCTGTCGTTCGCTCCTCCAAAGCCTTGTCCAGGGCGCCAAGTGTGGAAAGCGGTGCACCCAAGAGCGATGCCATTTGGGGATTGGTGTATGTGAAGAAGTCCAAAGCGTGGTGATCCGCTGCGAGACCAGGATCATGCGAAATCACCTCACATTTTGAACGGTTAAATTCAAGACCTAAATCCCGGCATTTGAGCTCCAGTAGTTTAACATCATCAGCAACTACTCGCGCCTTCCCACCCAAAGTGAGGTCATCAAGGTAACCTAGAGTAAGTGGGGATGCCAATTCCGCCAAGATAGGTTGTAGAGGCAAACAGAAGAGCAAAGGTCCCAATGGGTCGCCTTGTTGAGGACCAACTTGGGAGAGAAGACTGAATGTGCCGTATTTCAGGCTCGAAGGCTCGGCATAGGCCAAGTGGCAAAAAGATGCGAGCTCGGGGAGAATTTCAAAAGCAGAGTTCAGCATATGATCTCTGTATAGGCTGTTAAAAGCATTAGAAAAGTCTAATTTCACCAGCATAGAGTCATTGTCCATGTTGTCCAGAAAACGCCTTGCGGCGTGCGCTGCTGCTTCGCAGCCTCCGGCCACACCCACTCCCACCTGCCTTGGTGACAAATATGTCGCAACTTTCGGTGCAGCATAAGCGTTTGCGCATTTGGCGGTCAGCCTACGCCAAAGATAGCCAATGACTATTGGGCGCAGACCTCCTGAGCTTTTGCGCAAAGCAAAGAGGGTGCCTCCAAAAAGGATAGCACGAATCTGAGAGGGACACTTGCCCCCAAGCAAAAGGTTAACCAGAGCTGTGACTGCAGAGAGCAGCTCGGGACCAGAGTCGGCCTGGTTTACCATTTCCAAAAGATGTTGGGGGCGAAGGCCATCGGGACCCCCTGAGGAACCCGCCGGAAAGGTTCGGATGCTGGATAGCACCTCTGCCTCCGTGACTTGAAGCGGGCTGCTAGTTGGGAGCGGAGGGATGGGCGGGCGGTCAGAAGGTGGCGTGGGATGCTTCAAACGGAGTTCTTCCAGAGTGGTCTCATTGATCTGGACTGGCTCGTCATCCGAGCAGAGAATCCGCGCTGCCGCCCTTATATTGCCATCCTCAAGTTTTGCTGCGACCGCTGCCGCAATCGTTTGCCCCCTGCTTGGTCCCGAACTCCCTCCCATGCACGGGCTCTCCTGCGGGTTGAAAAGAGCAGGAATCTGAAGGGAAGCAGCTGAGAAGAATTCATCCACCCTTGTTTTAATCTTAGAAGTGAGGTTGTGGCGTTTGCCTCCTCTAACAGGTTGTGAGAGCGTAAGGGCCCCAAAAGCGAGCAAGTGCTGCCAGGGGATCGGAGAAAGTGGGTCCGACAGGATCCGACTGATAATAGTCGTTAGCAATCTGCTAAGACTATGTCTAGCTGCTTTAGGTATGTGTTTGACAAGTCTGACCTGAAGCATAGGGTGGGGGACCAGGTCTGGGGCCAGGGCTAATCCTGCGTTATCCCCCACAGGCCCCGGTGCCCTCTGAAAGGCCTGCTGTGGCGCCTCATGAGATGACGACGAAGGAGGCGGCCCCACCAGTAGAAGTGTGTGGGAGCCAGGGCATGGATTATTCCTAGGTCCATGACGGTGCACTAGGCCATTTTTATGATGCAATTTCCACTCGGAAAAACAAACCCCGCAAATTCCTTTTGCTTTCTGCTGGGACTGCGACGAAGAGGGAGTGTCGTTAGACGCCAGTTTCGTGTACGATAAATGAACAACAAAGCGGCATGGCTAAGTAGGCCAGAGAATAGGGGGCGTAGTAGGCTACGAAAAGCCACAATGCCATCGACTAAACTCTTCAAACTGAGTCTGAAATCGATTTAAAAGAGATAGGAATACGACCTGGGGATACAGAAGGACCTTTCAACGAAAGTTGACGAAAAGTTAGGCTAAAACCATCAATAAAACCAAGTTATAACTGCGAATCAACTCTAATGAAAACAAAACCGCCATGATCGACCAAGGCCATTCCAGACATTGATTATTATTATTATTATTATTATTTTTATTATTATTATTATTATTATTTATTTTTTTTTACCCGAGGTATCTATAATCCCTCAGGTGTCAGATATTAATAAGAAATTTAAACTCTGGAGTGGCCATCCATGTCAAGATCAGGAATAACAAAAGTGCTGTGGAAGGCAACAGCATTAAAACGCTGAATAGTGACAGACAGGCGCTGAAACAAGAAGCTTGTTTCTCTTGCGTCGCCTGAAATTTGGCTCAAGAGACGACCCAGGTCGGCGAGAAATGCCTGTCCCTTATTATTATTATTATTATTATTATTATTATTATTATTATTATTATTATTATTATTATTATTATTATTATTATTATTATTATTAATTTTTTTTATTATTATTTATTATTATTATTATTATTATTATTATTATTATTATTATTATCTGTGCTATTTCGATCACCCTGTCGTAGGTCCGTGAACGAATCGCCACAGAAGTGCGGCCATTGCGGCCACGGAGAGGGTCGCGGCAACGACGCCCGTGTTCCTTGCAGCCTTCATCTTGTCCTGAGGCAGGAAGTAGCCGCTGAGAACGTTCGTTACTGCAAACAACCGGAAGGATATCCCGAGATAGATGGCAGTGGCCAGCGCGAAGTTGAGCAATGGATAGCTAGGGATGTATACGAGCAATTTCGTGCCATTGGACTGAAGATAAACATTCAGTTGCGATAGGTATGTCTCTAAGGTAACCTTCCCTAACCAACCGAACATGGCGATGTGTCTTATGCGAACAGTTCTATACAGATTGCGCATGACAATGTAGACGAGAATCGGAATGAAGGACGTGCAGGGGTGGAGGCGATAGTAGGCATATTTCTCGAGGGGTAGAACGTACAGATGCCACCAACCGTATGCGCCAATCGATACGGCTGCGATGGCACCCTTGACAAAGTGACCACTCTGAACACCCATCCACGTTCTAACCGTGTAGGTCTCCTCGACTCGCCGCAGTAAGGACTCGACATGCGGGTAGTTGTAGGCACACAGCATTCCGACGAAACAGACCCAGTGGTCGAGACCGATACGGTGGAGCCATTCGTGCATGTCGTGATTGTAGCCCATGCCGAGAATTCGGGAGAAAGGACGGAAGACGACATCCGCCAGTCTCGGAAAGTCGAACATCAGTGTGTTGCATGCAGCGTAGACTATGAATTTAAGCGCCATCATCAGTCGGTTCTCGTTCCATCTGCGCCTGACTGCCATCATAAGGTAGACGGACAGGAACCAGTAGGTGTGCATGGCGCAGATGTAGTAGATCATGTACTCGTTCGATACGACGCCGCAGATGACGATGACGCTGAAGTCGAGACGGAACAGCATCTTGCAGAATCGCCACCACGAGTAGTCGCGCCGAACCCAGAAGAACGAGAAGTTGCCTGCGAAAAGAACGAGACGATAAGTTACAACACACAAAAAGATGAAAGGGTCACGTTTGCAAAGCGCGTCGAGTTTTCGGCATCAGATCTGCTGGCGTGTGATACGGCAAAGAAAGACTGCACTTCATCCCATTCACTAGGCTAAATGTCAAAATTGTCGTAGGCTACTCTCTTACCCAGACTCATTAAAGACTGTAGGTATGTTCCAACATCTGGTTTTAGTTTCCAGCGGGACAGTGCGCCTGCTTGCTCGCACGGCAAGGCTGATTATGATGACGCTACCTAATTTTTGCCATCAACTGCAGTAAATTTATTGGCTAAGGTGACTAACAATCTCGCCAGACCTTAGCCCTCTTTCCTTAGCCCTCTTGCTTATCACGTCTGGAGAGCTCTGCTGGAACGCTGCACGATATTTCATCCCAAGTTGGAGAACATTGGCTAGCTGAAGGAATTCTTGCTACCAATGTGGGATCAGTTGCCACAGAACCAGATACACAAGTCCATACTGAGCTTCACAAAAAGAATTCGAGCTCGTATTAAACCAGGAAGTGGACACTCCCATCATAGGCTACCGGCACTTTACAATAAGCTGTAAAACGGAATACAGAAGGCGTAGTGAAAGAGATATTATTTGACATGGGAATCTTCAAATGAAGTCCATTTTTCCACGGATATTTGAAAAAACGGAATTGAAAGTTTAGACAGCTGTAAATTTTGCAAAAATGAAAATTAATGTTTCAAGTGAAACTTACAGATATTGTTGGAAATTCATTTCCCTGCCAATTGGGAAATTTTCGCAGAAAAATCGGTTGTGAAGATATTGCATTTTATCCGGTGGGACATTTTTTTTTATTGAGCCACCCTGGATATGCGATATTTGACTTGTCAGTTCAGGTTTTGCCAACAGTGTGATTATTTTTGGATAATTCTGAGGGTAGCACGACATTAAATCCCGCGACACTTAATACCGCGACAGTTAATCCCGGACACTTAGTCCCACCGACATTTAATCCCGCGTCAGTTAATCCCTCGACAGTTAATCCCGGCGACATTTAATCCTGGCGACACTTAATCCCGCGACATTTGATACCGCGACACTTAATACCTGTACACACGTGAGTACGAATATTTGTACGACTATTGTTGTCCACATAACCAATTAGCTAGTGGTTCGACTATTGTTGTAGACATAGCCAATTAGGTAGGGCAACCGCTTTGTTCAGTTTTTCTGCTGTAGGTCTACATCTGTAGGCTACATAAAACGATCATTATAAAGGATTTTAAACAGGATTTGCGAAGTCTACGATAATGCTGTGACATGGAGGCGAATTTCGGCAGCAGTAGCAAACAAACAAACTGTGATAGGCCTACATGGAAATTACGAATAGGCCTACATTAAACATCGTGACAATGCCAACGGAGCTCTTTTTTTTATCAAAACCATTGAATATTGCTGTGAATATTGCTTTGATGGAATTAAACTTCTTTTATATGTTATTTTACTTTCCCGGTATTAAGTGTCGCGGGATTAAATGTTGCAGGGATTAACTGTCACGGGATTAATTGGTCGAGGGATTAGGCCCAAGTGTCGCGGGATTAACTGTCCGGTACTAACTGTCGCGGTATTAAGTGTCGCGGGATTAAGTGTCATGGAACCATTCTGAGTGTTTTAGGCTCTGGGTATAAGAACATAGTATAGTACGACTACGAATAGACTGTTCTCAAATATGTCAGTGGTTCAATTACCAAAGCCAGTCATCCAGACGTAGCATGCGACGCACACTCGAATCCAGTTGTGCCATTCATCTGCCGCAAAGTAGTGGTACCAGACGAACATCACTTGCATCCATCCTTTCCACTCTTCCGTGTGGTCTCTGCAAATCCATTGTTAACAAGACTGATCAGTGATCAGTGTTTCTTACACACGAATTCATTGCAGAATGCATTTATCTCAAATTAAAGTGCCCATAGACCCAATGCATAATAATCATGCACGAGTAAACAACAGACGAGGTTAATTCAGCACTAAAATTAAGTCTCGGCATTAAAGGGTTAAATGAGCCAAATCTATTCATGCCATATGCCTACGCAGGCCTACTGCCAAAATATTTATCTTATCTTCTATATAAATCTACTAGCTGAACCCGGCCACGCGTTGCTGTGGATGAAAAGAACATCCAACCATCCCTCCTTACCTCCCCTCCCCCAACCCCTCCCCTCCCCTTCCCCCTCGCCCACCAACTCCCCTTTCCCCTTCCTCCTCCCCAACCCTCCCCCTTCGCCTACCCCTCCCTTTACCGTCACCTCCCCCTCCTCCCTCCCCCCTCCCCACCCCTCCCATACCACTTACCCCTCCCCTCCCACTCCCATCCGCCTACCCCTCCCTGCATCCCTCCCTCCTCCATCGCTCCCCTTCCGCTCCCTCCCCACCCTCTTCGTCCCGCTCACTCCGGTCTTTTCCTCCCTGACAGCGGATATAGAGCCCAAAAAGTGAAAGACCGCTAGACCTCAGGAAAGATGAAAGGCCGCTTTATTGAATGAAGGGAAATTATTATGCAACTCGCTTATGACGTCACGGCACTCGACCTCATTCTATGTTTCGTCTGCGACGTTTAAAATTGTATAGCTCAAATAGTCGACGAATTTGATAAAATATTGTTGTTAAAGTTTGCGTTTTTTGGGAAAAACCATTCAAAGAACACTCACGTATTCGAATGGAACGTTTTGGTGAGATTTTGAAAAGAATCGGTGCGTTACTTTGGGAGATCCTATCATTTTCAATTTCGTGCGAACGCCGTTACATTTTTATTTATATAGATTAGACATAGCCTATTATTGTGTTTTAGTATCTTTTATTTTGATAAACAGTAGACCATAATTATATTCACCTCTTTAACTAGTGAATTATTACTTGGCAAGTCTATAGATTTTTAATAGCCCACCTGTTAAGTGGTTTGTTACCTGTTGAGTAGTTTATCGTCTGTTGGACGAACAGTGAAGGTAATGCCCATGAAGAAGAGGATGAAGACGAGGAAGAGGACGGTGTCTCTGTTATACACACGTTTACCACTCGGTAACACCTGCAGTCAATCAGAATCGTTAAAGGCAAGTTACACATTGTAAGGTAGGATAAGGTATGGCGCTGTAGTGTAGTGGGCATGTTCGTGGCCTTGCAGCTGAAGAGTTGCAGGTTCGAATCCACCTCAAGTCGCAGCGTAAGGACCTTGGGCAAGTCCGTCACTCGCAATTGCTCAGCGCTTCGGCGTGAACTCCGATGCAGTGTGCACTCTGCAATTGCGAGCGCCTCTGAGTAGCAAGCTTGAAGGGGCGCTATAACAAGTGCACATACATACATAAGGCAAGGTAACATCGGGTAATTAAAATCGGGTAATATGAGATCATAGTCTAAGCCGTAAGCACGAAAATGTCTATATATCTATAGGCCATATATATGTTACAGTCAATGTGTACAATCAGTCATTGTATACAATGACTAACATTTTCAGCCAGTTGACACAATGACTGATTCGGTCAGGCATTGTATACAATGACTAAAAAAACCAGCGATTTTACACAATGACTGAAAATTTATGGTCCTTATTGTACACTTTGACTGATTCAAGTTAGGCGGTGTGTTGATAATTATTGTAGTGTCTGCGACGGCGAGTGGGGCTAGGCGGAATAATAATAGGAACTTGAGTCGGTGTGAGGAGGTGTGTTGATAATTATTGTAGTGTCTGCGACGGTGGGTGGGCATGGGCGCCCGCAGAAATTTTTGCAGGAGGGGGCACAAATTCTACGATGGTCACGGATAAATTTTTCAGTCACAAGAGCATGAAAAATACAGCGCTGAAAATTAAGAATAAGTCTATTTTTCAAAGAGGTTCTTTAATGCAAATTTCTCAGTTTCATTTTGTGTATTATTTTTATTATGAATAGTTTAATAAGTGCAAAAAATTGTTAAAAATCCAAAAAGTAGATGTTAAAAGTAGGTCCATGAAGGGCACTATGTATATTTATTTCTATAGAGATTTCTAAACGTAAATTTCTCACTTTCACTGTGTTTATCATTCGTATCATTAGTGTTTTGATGAAAAGAAATTTGTTAAAAGCCCAAAATTAGTAGTTATAAAAATAGGTTTCACTTTTCCAGGGGGGGGGGCAAGTGCCCCCCCTTGCCCTTATGTGCGGGCGCCCATGTGGGTGGGGCTAGGCGGAATAATAATAGGAACTTGAGTCGGTGTGAGGAGGTGTGTTGATAATTATTGTAGTGTCGGCGACGGCGGGTAGGGCTAGGGGAGGGTAGGAAACTTTTCTGGTAGGAATATTAATAGGTCTGCCGTGTCAGTGCCATGGAAAAGTATAAAAGTTAAAACTTCCAGCAAGCTTAACGGTAAAACTGAGTTATGGAGAACACAAGCGTTTCTATGGAGAGTCAATTCAAGGAGAGGTTAGTACATCTGCACACCGGCGATAAGAAATCTGTCTTGATTCCTAAAGATGAGTATTTCACTTTAGTTGACGAAGTGAAGGAAGCAGAAAAAGAAACAGGGACCTCAAAGACTTGGAGGCAGTATTATCTACTGAAACGGTACCAGATTCTGATTTGCGGTGATGTCGAAAAGCTAATCAGAAAGAAAAAGGACGAGGGGACGATGTCGTTTATTTCGCTCACAACGATGACATTTTTGACATTATCAAGCGCGTTCACGTTTCTACAGGACACGGTGGAAGAGACAAGATGATGAAAGTTTTGTCCGTTAAATACGCTAACATTACACGTGAAGTCGTCGAAATGTACAAGTCACTTTGTATAGAGTGCGCAAAGAAACGTAAACGTCCAGCAGTCAAAGGAGTCGTTGTTAGACCAATCCTGAGTAACGACTATGGCTCCCGTGGACAAGTGTACCTAATTGACATGCAATCGATGCCGAATGGGAATCACAAATGGTTAATGGTTTATCAGTCAAAGTGTACAATAAGGACCATAAATTTTCAGTCATTGTGTAAAATCGCTGGTTTTTTTAGTCATTGTATACAATGCCTGACCGAATCAGTCATTGTGTCAACTGGCTGAAAATGTTAGTCATTGTATACAATGACTGATTGTACACATTGACTGTAACATATATAGCCTAAACTTCAAACTATAAGCACAAGGCACCAGCCTGGGATAAAAAAAGGTTCAATCTGCTCTATGAAGTTTGTAAGCAGAGTGAGCATATCTGACCAAATATGCGATTGTTATACCCATTACATTATAAGTAAGTAAGAGACAACACAAACAATACGTTGCGATCCTTGCAGTGGACACAATTTTTGGTAAGCTTATTGCTAGCGAATAGGAGTTACGAGGATAATTCTATAAGATAATGGACCAGAGATCACCATCCAGAGACGGCCGGTGTTTTGCAAGACAGAATGCAGCTAATAATTAACTACAGTCATTCAATTAGAAGTGCCCGAATACAGTGAATGGACGAGGGCTGTTCTTAGCTGCATGTAGACTATATAACATAAGTAGCCTTATCACAATCAAAAGTCAACTTATAAAATACCTAATTGAAACTCACCATTGCATGACGGTACCACTGGAAGAAAAACAGAGACTACATCGGAATTACTGCAGTGACAACTTTTAAAGAACTTAAACCCACATTTTCCGCCCGGCGATGGTGTTGGTCCAATTGAAACACTTACCCTTTCATAATCGCACAGGTAGAAGTAGACCATGAGTGATCCCAGCTGGACAAGAGCCCATAGGGCGTCATCCAGGTTCACATCAATCACATTAGACCTCTTGGATGGACCGTTCTCGGCTTCAGAGGTCACCTCTGGCAAAACCTTGACTCTGACCTTGACGAAGACCCGTCGACCGACCCAGACCAGCACAGAGGACACCCAGATGATCAACAGTGTCAGCTGGGGCAGAGTGAGTCCGCTGAAGTTCCAGGTCATCATTCTGTCACGATCGACGTCTGTTCAACTAAAGACTAAAGACTAGATAATTATACAAAACAAACAAGGTAAGCAGACTAAAATAACTTAAGAAAACTGTTTTGAACGAAGAATCTTTTTTTATTGGACTCGTAAATACACATGTTGTCCAAGACATAGGCTCAAAGTGGTATCCTATGAGCAGGGCGCATTTCAAAAGAGCGCAATCAAAAGGGAGCAATCAATAGGGCGAAAATGAATAGAGCGCATTGTTAAACAGGGCGAAAAGACAAATATTGCACGGGTGATCAAAAGAGCTCAATCAAAGGGGCGCAAACGAATTGAACGAAATGGCAATTTAAGGAGGTCAATAAGACAAAGGGCGCAAGTTTTAAGAGATCAAAAGCAGTGGCGGCGCAAGACACGTTTTGTAACCAGGGCATAGCCAGGGCAGCCACACAAGTAACCAGGGCAGAGGTCGAGACGTGTGCTTTGTAGTACGGGCTTACATAAGCTTATAATTTTGGCGCTACCGTCAGGGCCGGATTAAGGCATGCTCAACATGTTCGGCCGAACAGGGGCCCCACACTTTAGGGGCCCACACTTTAGGGGCCCACACATGCATTTTGTTCTAAAGGAAACACTTGGTATATTATGCCGAAATTTCGACCATACGACTGAGGAAATGTCATAAAAACTTTTGGCCGAAGATCCCCCAACAAATTTTCCAAACAGGGCCTCCACATTTTTAAATCCGGTCCTGGCTACCGTGCTCGCTATAAAGTGATGCAACAGCTGTGTTTTTCTACTAGATCTGGATTGTTTGGCTTTCGTCTGGGTTTCTTTTTTTGGAGGGCAAATTTCGGGTTTACTTTAGTTACTGGACCATTGTATTTACAACGCATGAATATTCTGCGTGTGCACTGAGCATTGCAATATACATTGCATTTATAGTGAAATTCAATGTGAAATGGTTCTGCTACATGCCTTTTGTTCCACTAGGCTAATTTTAATTTAAAACTTCACAATCAAGATCTTACGTTGTCAATTCACGAATAATTTATGCCTATATATTCTGCATGGTGACGCAGAGAAATAGCTCTTCGCAGAAATAAGCCGTTTCCACATTTCAATATAGGCAAATCCCTGCCAGAATTTTTTCCATGCCATAATTTTTCCCTGCCAGAACTTTTACGCTGCCAGAACTTTTGCCATGCCAGAATTTTGCCCTGCCAGAATTTTTGCCTTCCAGAACTTTTATCTGCCACTGCCAGAATTTTGCCCTATTAGAATGTTTGGCCTGTCTGAATTTTCCCTGTTATAACTTTTCCCTGCAAGAAGTTTTCCCTGTCAGAACTTTTGCCCTGCCAGAATTTGTGCTCTGACAGAATGTTTCTCTGCTAGAACTATATATTGCCCTGCCAGAATTTTTCTCTCCCAGAACTATTGCCTTCCAGAATGAATTTTTCATTCCAGAGAGCGGACGGGCGTGAACAGTAGCCTAATAAACAATATGCCTGAACAAATTCTGGCAGGGCAAAATTTCTGGCAGGGCAACGACTAGGGCAACAGGTAGGACAAAGGCTTTTTTGGTAGGGCATTTTCCCTGCCATGCCCTGGCATAGCGCCGCCACTGATCAAAGGGAACGGAAAATTGGTAAATAAAGAGTGTCGGTAAGTCAAAGGACGCAATCTTCCACAGATAACTGGCACCCGAGAAGGTTAAATAAATACAGTAAGAGCAATCGATAGGCCCTATACACACTGAATTGAAACGCAATGTTGAGAGGTGAGACGAAGCGGCGAATCAAAGGTAGGCTACCCATATTTGCTGAGAAACAGAGGCCATTATAAAAGGCTCGTACCTCGGAATTTGAACGAATTTCATGTTTTTTTTATTAATGATTTTTTTTCGACTTTAGTTGATGGGCGTAACTTTCTTATGAAAAATATACGAATTTAGTGTAGAATCGGGTTAGAATTTTCCATAGGCCCTACTTTCCTCCTAAATTCTCACAATATAAAGTTCCGCCTAAGAAATCGCTTCAGTATTAGGTATCCTACCCATAGGGCCTACATGCGTTCTTTTCATTGCGCGCTGTTAAGCATGCGCCCTTTGATTTCGCCCATTAAATCGGGCGGTCTAAGCATCAGGCATAGGCTGGATATGTGTGCGACCTGATGGCGGACCGGTAACGCGTCCGCTCACGGAGCGGAAGGTTGCGGGTTCGACTCCGGGTAACGACCTTGGGCAAGTTGTTTACGCGCACGTGTCTGTCACCAAGCAGTATAATTTGGTACCGGCATAAGCTGGAAAGTAAACAGCAAGTCCTGCGGTACACTGGCCCCGTGTCCAGGACCTTGGGATTCGTCCATTGCTGGCTAAGGGCTATGGAAAAGGAGATGAGCGCCTCCCTGTGTTCCTCATGGAACGGGATGGGATTTACTTTTTTTTAACTTATAAGCTGGACATATATAACCAAAACAGTTTGGTTTAGGCCTGCTTTTTATTGAACCACGGTGTATCATCCGTAGGTTAAATAACTTTCACCTAACTCCGATAACAAATGAATGATTGAATGACTGACCTAGAGAACGAACAAATTAACACATTGATGTCTGCAGGCCTATTAATAATAATAGGATGCCCTACAGACATTCATAGAGCTGCTAAAGCGCGTGAATATTTATGAGCCCTTTACTCCTCTCTATAATATTAGGCCTATACGCGCGCCATTTTAATGGGAACTGCAGAACTGTCATTGTCTCCAGACGAAGACAATAACTTTTTAAAAAATGATCGCAAAGCATTAGACAATGGAGTTACTGCCTATAATTGCTGCCATGGTCTGCATCTCTGTTGTCTGTCCTATACTGTAATAAATATGTATGCATTACGGTACGCATAAGCCTATTCTTCAATGGAGTATAGGCCTATACATACGCATTAAATAGATATATAATTATAGGCATATAGGGCCTTATAGCCTACTAGCCTAGTAGGCTATGTAAATAATATCTTAGTGTTTTATTCAAGGAAATATCGGTACCGTAGCACGACATTTAATCCGGCGAAACTTAATACCACGACAGTTAATCTTTGCGACATTTCATCCGGCGACGCTTAATACGGTACCACGACAGTTAATCATTGCGACATTTAATCCCGGCGACACTTAATCCCGCTACATTTGATACCGCGACATTTAATACCTGTACACACTTGAGTACGAATATTTGTACGACTGTTGTTGTCCACAAAAGTTGTCACATAACTGTAGCGTTTATATCTAGGCCTAGCTAGGCCTTGGATTCGAGTTAGAACGATTACTTGACTCTTAATATCATAGCAACAAGAGACCCAATATTAATAATGAAAAATATATTCAAATGAAAAGTCAATATACATTGATGCCGTAACCTAACTACTTATTTGGCGTTGATTACTAATAATTATTATGCTTTAAAAGATCTCATCTGCTCTTGACAGATGAGACTTTCTTCAGAATAAAGTTCAGCTTCTTGTGTAAACTGTCTTGTTCCTGAATGTTCGATGAATATGCAACCCAGTGCTTCGATCGAATATGACATGCATGAAAATAATTCACCGAAGAAGAATTCGGTCTATGATGTACCGAGTCATCTCCGATGATTATGATATTCACAACACCACCACCAACTGTCGTATTCGATCCAATGTGATGCGTCGCAATGCCAGCGAACACACACACGTCTTCGATCACACAAAGTGATACACGCCAATGTCTCAACGCTCTTCACCAATCGTTCAAACGCTCAACAATCCACACACTTCCTGACAAAATGATTCTCCACGAGCCACCAGAATCTCTTCACAAGAATTCTGTCTCGTAATCAAACGTCCGAATACAACGCTTCAATTTGCTATCAAAAGCGTCCAACCACATTCATCCTGGCCGCCAATATTAACTTTTAGAAACGATTGCTTCAACAATCCGTCTCTCTTCTTTGACGTTCAAGCACAGGAATCGCTTCTTCCTATTCAAACAGCCTCTGACGTCTAACTTTTCGGTTAAATCGTTTTACGCGTCTCTCATTCGCTTATTTACTTTCAACCGAACATGTTGATCAAACTACCATGACAACCGACGTTGCGTCATACTGCGTCACGTGACTCTTGATTTATATAGCTCATCCGCAAAATGATTAAATATCTAAATCAACGCCAGTAAATTACTCTATCTTAACTCCTTCTTATAATTAAGAATTAACATTGATAACAAATTAGTTTAATAGATAAAAGCGCGATAATTCGCTACAATAACCAATAATTGGTTATGTCACAACTTTTGTCACAATTAGTCGAACCACTAGGCTATAGCTAATTATTAGGGCAGTCCCTAAATCACGAATTCACGGAAATCACGGAAACCGTGAATTTCGCCGCTTGCCGTGAATTTCGCCGTTTGCCTTGATTTTCCGTGATTTTTCACATTTTCAGCACTTTTTTGTAAAAACACGTTAAAAATGGTTGCGAAACACGGCAAAAATGGCACCGACGACCAAAAATAGCGCGGAACCATTAAATTAATTTACGAATTTCTGTTTGGAAAGTAAATAGCGTCGCTGACAAGTGAAGACTCATTCATAAATACTCGTTTATGCAACCATTTTTAACGTGTTTTTACCAAAAAAAGTGCTGAAAATGTGAAAAATCACGACAAATCACGGTGCCGTGAATTTTTGGATTTTTGCAAAAGTACGCCGTGATTTTTTCACTTTTTGACCGTGATTTAGGGACTGCCCTACTAATTATTAGCTATAGGCTAGTGGTTCGACTAATTGTTGTACCGGTACACGTAGGCCTAGACAATTAGGCAGGGCAACCTCTCTGTTCAGGTTTTCTGTTGTACATCTGTACATAAAACGATCATTATAATTTTATACAGGAAAGGCAATGGGAAACCATCTCCCTAAAGTTCCCAAGACAAAATGTATGACGAACTCAAATAATGGAGACGTCAAACATTTGAACCTGCCTAAGGGCAGAGAACAGAAAGAAGAAAGAAGACAGGAATTTAAACAGGAATTTGCGAAGTTCAGTCTACAATAGGGCATTGACATGGAGGCGAATTTCGGCAGCATATAGGCCTATATGAGCACTACCCAAATAAACTTCCTTCAAACTAACTTAAAGTAGGCCTAACTCCAATTAAGTGCTTATGTAGATGTAGGCCTACCACATATAAACAGTAAAATGGTTAATTTAACTTACATTGTCGCCGGTCAACGTGGATGCATTGAATTGTTATAAAGCAATAATTCTTGCATGCTGGTGCCTAAGCCTTGTCTACAGTAGCCTAACTGTAACAGCTCAGCGTCCAACATGCGACCCGCTAGCTGCAAGCGGCCTGCGCTCTGATTCTCAGTGGTCAATCAATATAAATGGTTTATTGCAGAATAATCACAACTGCGCAAGGTTAAACAAAAACGAGTCAACGTGGATGTACCGGGGTATTAAATTGCTATAAATGTAATTGTGTTCTGGCAACTTCTGGCGCATCTAAATTATAGATCTTCAACCTACTTGCGCAGCATGACTTATCAGTTGACAATTTGAACACATAGCCAGAGCCAGACTAAAAATTCAAGAGAGGACAACTTTGGGAGACATAGGCTAATTAATAATTATATGCTATGCAAAGATGACACTCAAATTGGTAAATAAGGAATCTGTCAGATTAATCAGAGGTCCATCGAGATCTTTGCAAAGAGACTCAACAGAAGTTTTGGCACTGGTGGTGGACACATTGAACACAAGTTGTGAAGCACTACCAAGTTCATTTGACAACAGTTATTTGAGATGAGACTTAATAAAATCGTGCTTTTGTTACTTTTTGTTGCGTTTCGTTATTGAATCGTCAAAAACGTTGGGTGGCCTCACTAAAAGTGGTATAACTTGTGTTTTGGTTGAAATATTTTTTTAAAATTTGGCCCTCAAGTGTAAGTATGAATTGTCTTTAAGCCTGTAAAATCTCATTTCGAAATTCTTACTTCTGGCCATGATATTGGCAAAAAAACTAATTTTGTTGCGTTTCGTTTTTGAATCGTCAAAAAACCGTGGGTGGCCTCACTAAAGGTGATATAACTTTTGTTCTGTTTGAAATATTTTAATAAAATCTGGCCATCATAATTATGTAAATCTGAATTGTCTTTAAGACTGCAAAATTTCAGTTAGAATTTTTAGTTTTGGCCACAATATGGGCAAAAAACCTAGGTTTTTTTTTTGGCCCACCCTGTATATGAGCCAAGCGTCGAAGTGACTGATACACCTGCACTCCGCAATGTTCATTCCTTCGTGCTCATAATAACAGACACTGCATTCGTTCATTTACTTTTATCTGGATCATCACCATTGCGGTGCCTATAACGAAAATAATCATCATATAAGATGAATGCCATGAAACGCGCGTACAATTGTGGCAGTCAGAAACGAAAGTGAGGCTGCTGTGGTCGGCACCCCTACATCAATTCGTTTTTTAAGATGCAAATTCCAAGTACCGATATTCTCGCAGCTGCAGCTATTGCTAGGAACGCAGAGGAGGAAGTCTATGGTTGTCCAGTTTGTTCCGAAGTGCCGACAACTTCCAGGGAGAACAAACACATAGGCTAAGTATAGCCTAGGACCTAGGCCCTAAGTTATAGGCGAGGAAAGTGACATCACCAGTCCTCCAGTTCTTCTAGAGCTATCACACCACGTCGTCAATGCCTGAGTAGGCCTACTCTTTGTCACCCTCCAATTGAAGTCACAGTCGCCAGTGCATGCAGAGCGCTCCTTCTCAAAATTGAAAACAATGAAGGCTTATCTTAGGTCAACTATTTCATAGGACATGCCTGATGGTCTTTCTCTCCTTGCAATCGAAAACGAAAGTGCGAAATAATAATAATAATTATTATTGAATAACGATGACTTGATAGACACTTAATTTTGCGAAAACGGTAAGGCTAGAATAGCCAAATTCACGAAGTAATTCTACGAAGAACTACAGACCGCAGTGAGTCTACATTACAGACCTACCTGCGCGTATGTATGGACATTTGTATGGGTGCCACGACAAGTTCAACAACTGGTCTACAGACAGAGGCGTACGGGAGATTTCAGCAGTGGGGGGGGGGGGCAAAGATCGAACTTCTGCCCGAAAAAATATATCCGCCAAAAAAGTTGACGACCTTTTTCTTAGTCGTTCGGGGCTGTGTTTGCCCGAAAAACCACATTTGCCCGAAAGTTGGGGGCATTTGCCCCTCTGGACCCCCGCCTCGTACGCCTATGTCTACAGACGACTGGTCTACAGACAACTGCATGTACAGTTGTACACTGTGTCCACGATAAAGTAGAACCCAATAAAAAATGTCATAATTCGGTCAAAACTGTCAGGATTTGTCTGAAAGTTTAAACACAACAACAGTGGCCATATTTACACGCGATCCTAGAGCCGATTAGAAATAGTCGTGAGTTTGTCAAATTTATGAGCGTTTGAGATGCAGCACCGAAAATGCAACTTTCCAACATGCAAAAGCTGAAATGAAGCAAAATTCAGCTATAAATGGTGCTCAGAATGTCATTTTTGTTCACAAACACACGACCGTAGACGTATTAGTGTAGTAGCTGTCTCGGAAGACACTCGGCTTCATATCCGCAGCTGTGGCCGCCTAGCAGTCCAGACCTCGATCCGGGTGCATGTACCGGAGTAGCACGTTTTTCGTTCCCGTATTCATGACATCGATAACCGTAGGGCGCGTCTGATTGAAGAGTGGCAGCTGTTTGACCAGGTGATCATCGACCGGACATCAAACAGTAGCCTCTACGTCTATGGTCGTGTGTTTGTGAACAAAAATGACATTTTGAGCACCATATTTAGCTGAATTTTACTTCTTTTCAGCTTTTGCATGTTGGAAAGTTGCATTTTTCGGTGCTGCATCTCAAACGCTCATAAATTTGACAAACTATTTCTAATCGGCTTAAGGATCTCGTGTAACTATGGCCACTGTTGATGTGTGTAAAATTTCAGGCAAATCCTAAACATTTTGACCCAGTTATGACCCTTTATTGTGGGTCTACTTTAACGTAGACACAGTGTAGTATACAGACAACTTGTCCCGCGCTTGAGAAATAGAATCTGGATGAAAGTTTTTTACAGCTGAAATGGAGGATGGATTGATGAAAAAACGCAAGAGAAATGGAGGATGAGGGTTCATGAAGGTGGATGAAGGTTCTTTTACAGGTGAAATAGAAGCTGGATTGACGAAAATAACGCATGAGAAATAGAAGCTGAATGAAGGTATAAATTTTAGAAATAGAAGCTGGATTGATGAAAAAACGCTTAAGAAACGGAGACAGGATGAAAGTATTTTTATATTTGAAATCGATGATGGATTGACGAAAGTAACGAACGAGAAATAGAGGCTGTATAAGGTATTTTTCGATCTGAAATAGAAGTTGGATGCATGTTGAAATACATGACTGAAAATCATCAACCCAGCTTCCATTTAAGCTAGAAAACCATTTAACATTTTTTCATAAATCCAGTTTCTATTTCATCAATACGAGTTGTCTGTAGACCAGTTACCGTTAGACGAATTGTCTGTAGACCAGTTGCCGTGGAACCGTTTTGTAGTTTTGCATTGAACCAGTGCTTAAAGTGTGGGAAAATAATGCCTGGATGCCTCTTATCTTTCCAAAAGAAGTGCCTGGACGCTCCTTAACCTTCCAGGCTGTGCTGGCCAACAGGTGGGTGGAGTCTCGCAGGACGGCGTTCAGATTTTAAAACAAGTGCATGCATAGACGCCGTCCATGACCGTCCAGCCACACATTATGCTCTGCATGGAACCATTAATGTGCCTTAACAATGGATTATTGAGGACAGCGTTAATACTGACATTCATAAAACGAAACTTTACGAAAACTCACCAGTAAGCCTATAGGCCTATACTATAGCGCGACCAAAATTACTTCAGTATGTAATGTAATGTAATGTAATGTAATGTCAATCTTCGAGAATTTCTCAGCGCCCACAAAAGCCACGTCAGGGAGACCAGCTTATTCACCGGCGCTATATCAAATCAAATCCGCAATAGGCAGAGCTGCCGTTTCCGTTCCGGTCGTCGTCGTCGTCGTCGTGCCCATCCTCATTGCTGCGGATCGGGGATCAGAGTCGACGACGTCATCCTCCTCCATTGCTCTCTGTTCCTCGCGGTCCTCACGCAGTCCACCATCGCCATCCCGGTCCACTCCTCCACGTCATCCATCCATCTTCTTCTCGGCCTTCCTCGGGCCCTTTTTCCATCCACATAGCCCTGACATATGAATGCCGGCAGCTTGTCTGCTCGGATCAAATGTCCGAAGTAGTTCAGCTTCCTTGCTTTCACCACCTCCAGCAGGCGCCGTTCCGGCTGTATCTCTTCCAGTATAGATTCATTTGTTCTAAATTCCCTCCAGCTGATTCTCAGCATCTTTCTATATGTTGTCATCTCAAATGCTGATATTCTCTTTTTGTCTTCCACCCTTAGCGTCCAAGTTTCACAGCCATACAGCGCCACTGGCCACACCAATGACCCCATAAGCCTTAGCTTCAACCCTCTTCCAATTGCTCTATCCTTCCACAGCGCAGTCAAAGACCCCATGGCTGTCCGCGCCATCCCCAGTCTTGCTCTTATTTCCCTACCTCCATCTCCACTCTCCTCCACTATGGCTCCTAGGTATCGGAACGACTCCACCTGCTCCAAGGTTCCTCCATTACATGTGATCACTATCTTCTCTCGATTTCTGCTCACTACCATGACTTTTGTTTTCTTGATATTCATTTCCAGCCCATATTTCTTAGATGTTTCATTCACTCTGTCCATTAGTTGCTGGAGCGCTTCCTTTGATGTAGCAACGAGTACGATATCGTCCGCGTATCTCAAGTTGTTTATTGTCCGTCCGCTTACCGTTACTCCGATCCAGCTATGCAAATCCGCAGACTCTCTCATCACCTTCTCTGAGTACCCGTTGAATGACAATGGTGATATCAGGCAGCCCTGCCTCACCCCCTTCCCAATCCTGAACCATTCTGTTCCGGTGCCAGGCCAAAATCCGGGGAGGTCAAGCCGAGGAGACTTGAGATTTTAAAATAGCCTATATTCCAGTATAGGACTAATAGGCGCTCTTGTTTTAAAATAGCTATCTGAGTCCATCTCATTGTTTTAACTGTTTATAGTCTCGTTAATGGATAGGGCCCCCAAGCTGAGAATGTCCACGGGCCCCCGGCTCAGTTGTTACGCCACTGCAATCACGTGAAAGTGATTGAGTTGATAATTATTGATTGCTGTTATTTTGTCTTTGATTGATGCTCTGTCAATAAACGGTTACAAATAATTATTATTCGGAAACACCATCTCACATATTTAATCCGTTGTTTCTAAAGTCCACAAAACCCAAATAAATCATTATAAATATGCATAGAAAATATACAGCTACACGTTAATAAGGACTAATACCGGGTACATAGGCGTACGCCAATCAAAACATAGGAAGGTTTATGGAGTACATTTTGACGACGATTTCGAAACTGAGTAAGCTTATGAAATTAACTTAGTTTTTAAAAGAATGTTCAAGTATTGGTAAATGAAAATGAAAGTTATGGCGAACTGAAATCGAAAGTGATTATAAGCGGTCACAGCGAAAAAGTGAAACTGAAAGCGAAGGAGATGTCTGTCGAGGCCCCCTTGTAACGGCATGTGCTGTGTTACGGCGCCATAGAAATTGTCATCATCATCATCATCATCATCATCATCATCATCATCATCATCATCATCATCATCATCATCATCAACATCATCATCATCATCATCATCATCATCACCACCACAATCATCATCATCATCATCATCATCATCACCCCCACCATCATCATAATCACCACCACCGCCGCCGCCGCCGTCGTCGTCATTATTATTATTTTTTAAACCTCATCTATAATTTATTGGGCGTAGGTCTTCTAAAGGAGCCACTATATAAATGCTACGGCGTTGAAGCGCTGAATTGTGATAGAGAGCCTCTGAAAAAAATAAAAGGTCTCTCTCTGTTCACCCTTGGCTGATGTAAGGTGGCAACTCATTATTATTATTATTATTATTATTATTATTATTATTATTATTATTATTATTATTATTATTTTTTTTTTTTTTTTTTTATACCCGAGGTACCTAGGATCCCTCGGGATTTACAGAAATTATGCTTGGAGCTGTTTTTGTGTGTTTAGAAGATCAGGCCTCGTCCTCCGCAACAGTATTAAAAGTGCCACGAAATGCTATGGCGTTATTATTATTATTATTATTATTATTATATTATTATTATTATTATTATATTATTATTATTATTATTATTATTATTATTATTATTATTATTATTATTATCTCAACACATTTATTCACTTATTATTATTATTATTTTTATTATTATTATTATTTTTTTTTTTTTTGCCCCGAGGTATACAGGATCCCTCAGGGAATTATTATTATTATTATTTTTTTTAGCGCCCGAGGTATAAATGATCCCTCAGGCTTTAAAATCAATAATAAAAACATTGTTGTTCTGGAGTCAGGGCTGAAATTGAGCCGGGTCGGTCCGGGTCTGAGACCCGGCATCGATTTTCGAGACCTGCTGTTGCCGGGTCTCAGCCGGGTCGCAAAACAGGCCATCAGGTGCCAAAAGTAGGTAAAAATGGTAGGATTTTTGGTAATTTTGGGCAAATGACTATAGGCAAAACGTCGTCAGAGACATTTATGGGCCAAAGGCGTGCTCGTCCGCCAAAGTGAGACCCGGCAACTTTTCCAAACCACTTTCAGCTCTGTCTGGAGTTAACGGTCATCCTCGTCGGTCAATTGTGCAAAGGTGCCTCGAAATGCAACGGCATTGAACTTCTGCGTGCAAATTGAAAGGCGCTGAAACAAGCGCGCCGTCTCCTGCGGATCCCCAGAAACCATGGTCAGACGCCGACCAAGTTCTGACAAGAACTCCCGACCCTGAGCGTTGATGGGGCCTAGAGTTTCCAGTGCCACTGGAATAAAATCAGGTGTGGTGGAGATTTATTATTATTATTATTATTATTATTATTATTATTATAAAATTATCCGAAGTAGTTCAATTCACAAAGGTATACAAGACAACGAATAGTGTATATAAAGACTATGGAATCAGTTGTAGTTGTATTATTATTATTATTATTATTATTATTATTATTATTATTATTATTATTATTATTATTATTATTATTATTATTATTATTATTATTATTATTATTATTATTTTTATTATTATTATTATAACACAATCATTTATTGAAAAACAAAACAAGCTTGAAACCGGACTAATAACAGAAAAGTGTTCAAGCGTAGAGAGCATTGATATCGTCCCCGGGGAGTGGTGCAAAAGTACCCCTATAAGCAACTGCATTGAAACGTTGTGTGCAAATAGAAAGTCTCTGGAAGAGGTAGACAGTTTCTCTTGGGTCACCGGAAACAGCGGCACAACGGCGGCCCAACTCTAATAAAAATTCTCGACCCGCACTATTGATGGGACCCAATGTTTCAATTGCAATTGGTACAAACTCGTGGGAGACAGGAAGAGAAGAGTATTTGTTACACTTTCGATCCGCAGCATGTTCGGCAGCACCTCTGGATACAGTAGATGACAGATGTAGATAGGAGACAGCACAAGTGTGGATGGCTGTGAAATCCCATGCAATGTATTTTCCTCTGGCCCATGGGACGAGGGTGGCTCCGTCTGGTCTTTTCCCGTCCGTTCTTATCAGGCCTGGAGGCTCCTTCGAACTCGGGATATTCGCTTTCGCGAGTGCCCTCCACACCAAGTCGTTGACCGCAAAGTGTCGGGCCGTTCTTCCAGATGATCGTCTGCAGGCCAACCCGTGGTGTCCTCTTGAGTCGGCGGTCTCTCCGCACTGACACTGGTGTGGTGTACACAGGTCCAAACCCAGGCGCAGTCCAACGGCAACCCGGATTGCCTCGTTGCTTAGATCTAAGCCGCAGGTGGTCACAGGAATAGTTAAAGGCCAGTCTCCCGCATGAGGGGAGGTCACCGCAAATAGCCTGGCCATGTTGACTGGATCGCTGTAGGCGGCCTATACCGCTGCCCTGTCTGCCTCTATCAGTGGACTATTCCACACGCTCTGCCTGTTCAGCAAGGGCTCTGCGGTGCTCGGCTGGGTGTTCTTGCGGACCTCGAGCAGGTCGTCGATGTGAACATCACCCCACTCCTCCTTGCACTGGATCAAACTCACGAGTGACTTGGTCGATGCGGCTGATGCCAAGTAAGCTGAAGATGCCAGCATCGAGACACGTCTAACTCCGAGTCCACCATCTCTAATCGGGAGTGTGGCTTGTAGCCATTGGATGTCGTTAAGGCTGATGTTGATGATATTCTCAAGTCCCCTGCGCATTTGTTCGTCCATTTTCTCGAGCAATGGATGGCCATGGCATGGGGCAGTTCTCAGCAAATAGGTAAGTTTTGCTGCCCCAAAACTTGCCCGCAGCAGGATCAACGCTGCCTGAGCTTGAAGGCAGGCCAGGTCCGTTACTGCCCGTTCTAGTATCTCGCTGTGCCTGAGCAGCGCCCCGTCTAAGGCCTCTCCTCGGAACAGTGGAGCTCCCAGTAGGAGGAGCGACCCAATGTCCGTCCGCTCGAATCCTTCGAATGCTGGCTCCGTTTGGTCCGTCTTTGAGTAGAGTTCACATTTTTTACTATTGAAGCAGATACCTAGCGATGTCTCCAGGTCTTTAATCAATGCCAAATCCTGCAGTACGTCGTCTTTCTTACCTCCCAGCGAGATGTCGTCCAGATAGCCAAGCCTGAAACTTGAGCGCATTGCACGCAAGACTGGCTGCAGAGGCAGGCAGAACAGCAGAGGCCCCAAGGGATCCCCCTGCTGCGGTCCCATCCTCGAACGAACCACGAAGGAGCCAAACTGCAGCTGAGATTCTGATGAATATGCCTGATGTGTGAAGGCGTAGATCTCCGGTATGGTGTCGTAAACCATCTGCAGCATGACGTCTCTTCGCAAGGTGTTGAATGCGTTTGTGAAGTCAAGTTTAACGAAGATCTCGTCCTCTGTCATGTTTGTGACGAAGCTTCTTGCCGCATGTACTGCCGCTTCACCGCCTCCTGGAACTGCCACTCCAACTTGCAATGGGGCAAAGAAAGATTCTAGCCTTCCCAGGGCGTAGCTGTTGGCGCACTTCGCTGCCAGCCTCCTCCAGGCGTACCCAATCGCTATTGGTCGAAGACCTCCTGATTTTTTAGATAGGGCGATCAAGGTTCCGCCGAAAACAATCTCTCGCATTTCTTTTGGGCAGTCTCCTCTAAGCAGCACGTTAATGAAGCTTGTAAGTGTTTGCAAGAACGACTCTGATGATTCTTTATTATTCAGTAAGTCGAGAAGGTGTTGGGGTCGCAAACCGTCCGGCCTCCCAGCGGATCCCGCCGGGAAAGATCGCACCGCGTCCGCCACATCCTTTTCCGATGCCTGGTATGGTGTGGTCCGCGCTGCATCTGGTAATTCTGCCAGTTTGAAAGCCCACTTATCCGACGGATGTCTTTCCTGCATGTCTGCAACGGTTTCTGGTGTCGCCTTGACTGGATAATCCTGACTGCAGAGGATTCGTGTGGCTGCTTTGATGTTTCCATCTTCCAGTTTGGCGTTGACTGCTGCCAAGAACAACTCCCTCTCAGTGGCGCGCTTACCGTCGTATCCTGTGTCGAGCTCTTCTCCAACATCCGATCTCTGGAACTCCCGGTTGTCAATACGCTTCTTCACCACATTAGCCATGTTGCGTCTGCGGCCAGACCGTTTCGGTTGCGCCAAGATGTTCGAAGCGAAGCACAGGAGCCTGCCCCATTGCTCGATTCCTGACGGGTTGTCTATGATTGAGCGCATGATGTCGACTAACGCACAAGAGCAAGCGAATCTGGCACCTCTTGGAATATGCTTCATAATTCTGCTGTTTCTCTGTCTAGGATGTCGGATCATGTTCGCTTATATACTTATGTCTCCATCAACGTTCGCTTTGTCAGACATCTCTGACCCTGTTGTAGTACCGTCACCTGAATCGGGGTGTAAGACCGCCATGGACATCGCTCTCTGTCCCTCCGCTCCGCCGTCGTCTCGCGTTTGTCTCTGCGTTGGTGCCGTATTTAACGGAGGCAGCCTAGAGCCAGGACAAGGATTGCTCCGTGGTATATGAACGTGCACAGACCCGTCGCGCAAGTGTAGCTGTCTCACTGCCAAACATCTGCTGCACACACCACTGGCCTTGCCTTTGTTTACAGTGTGCACTTTATTGTACGGTTCAGCCTCGACATCTGATTGGCTGGCCTGTGATTGGCTGGACCATCTCGACATGACTCTATGCTGCATTAACGCTAATCAGCGTGCGTGCGTTGCTACGCGACGCGCATTGTGACGTCATTGAATGTTTATAACTGAATTACTGGTTTCGAAAGTTCAGATTTTTCTGAGCTTCAGGTTAAAATGCACACTTTCAACTCACAGTATTTCGAAAGTCCGAGTGCAACGCCAGTAAACAAATACACATTCAATATCCTGACGACGAGACAAAAGTAAAGGTGTAAAAATCAAAAGCTGACGACAACGCGTAATCTCTAAAATTGGTATAAAGTACAGAGAGACAAAACAAGCGACCGATTTGTAGCGTTACGTTACGTCATATTTATTATTATTATTATTATTATTATTATTATTATTATTATTATTATTATTATTATTATTATTATTATTATTATTATTATTATTATTATTATTATTATTATTATTATTATTATTATTATCTGTGCTATTTCGATCACCCTGTCGTAGGTCCGTGAACGAATCGCCACAGAAGTGCGGCCATTGCGGCCACGGTGAGGGTCGCGGCAACGACGCCCGTGTTCCTTGCAGCCTTCATCTTATCTTGAGGCAGGAAGTATCCGCTGAGAACGTTCGTTACTGCAAACAACCGGAAGGATATCCCGAGATAGATGGCAGTGGCCAGCGCGAAGTTGAGCAATGGATAGCTAGGGATGTATACGAGCAATTTCGTGCCATTGGACTGAAGATAAACATTCAGTTGCGATAGGTATGTCTCTAAGGTAACCTTCCCTAACCAACCGAACATGGCGATGTGTCTTATGCGAACAGTTCGATACAGATTGCGCATGACAATGTAGACGAGAATCGGAATGAAGGACGTGTAGGGGTGGAGGCGATAGTAGGCGTATTTCTCGAGGGGTAGAACGTACAGATGCCACCAGCCGTATGCGCCAATCGATACGGCTGCGATGGCACCCTTGACAAGGTGACCACTCTGAACACCCATCCACGTTCTAACCGTGTAGGTCTCCTCGACTCGCCGCAGGAAGGACTCAACATGCGGGTAGTTGTAGGCACACAGCATTCCGACGAAACAGACCCAGTGGTCGAGACCGATACGGTGGAGCCATTCGTGCATGTCGTGATTGTAGCCCATGCCGAGAATTGAGGAGAAAGGACGGAAGACGACATCGGCAAATCTCGGAAAGTCGAACATCAGTGTGTTGCACACAGCGTAGACTGCGAATTTAAGCGCCATCTTCAGTCGGTTCTCGTTCCATCTGCGCCTGACTGCCATCATAAGGTAGACGGACAGGAACCAGTAGGTGTGCATGGCGCAGATGTAGTAGATCATGTACTCGTTCGATACGACGCCACAGATGACGATGACGCTGAAGTCGAGACGGAACAGCATCTTGCAGAATCGCCACCACGAGTAGTCGCGCCGAACCCAGAAGAAAGAGAAGTTACCTGCGAGAAGAACGAGATGATAAGTTACAACACACAAAAAGATGAAAGGGTCACGTTTGCAAAGCACGTCGAGGTTTCGGCATCAGATCTGCTGGCGTGTGTTACGGCAAAGAAAGACTGCACTTCATCCCATTCACTAGGCTAAATGTCAAAAGTGACGTAGGCTACTCTCTTACCCAGACTCATTAAAGACTGCAGGTATGTTCCAACATCTGGTTTTAGTTTCCAGCGGGACAGAGCGCCTGCTTGCTCGCACGGCAAGGCTGATTATGATGACGCACTTATTTTTGCCATCAACTGCAGTAAATTTATTGGCAAAGTTGACTAACAATCTCGCCAGACCTTAGCCCTCTTTCCTTAGCCCTCTTGCTTATCACGTCTGGAGAGCTCTGCTGGAACGCTGCAAGATATTTCATCCCAAGTTGGAGAACATTGGCTAGCTGAAGGAAATCTTGCTGCCAATGTGGGATCAGTTGCCAAAGAACCAGATACACAAGTCCATACTGAGCTTCACAAAAAGAATTCGAGCTCGTATTAAACCAGGGAGTGGACACTCCCATCATAGGCTACCGGCACTTTACAATAAGCTGTAAAACGGAATACAGAGGGCGTAGTGAAAGAGATATTATTTGACATGGGAATCTGCAAATGAAGTCCATTTTTCCACGGATATTTGAAAAAACGGAATTGAAAGTTTAGACAGCTGTAAATTTTGCAAAAATGAAAATTAATGTTTCAAGTGAAACTTACAGAGATTGTTGGAAATTCATTTCCCTGCCAATTGGAAAATTTTCGCAGAAAATCGGTTGTGAAGATATTGCATTTTATCCGGTGGGACAGTTTTTTTATTGAGCCACCCTGGATACGCGATATTTGACTTGTCAGTTTAGGTTTAACCAACAGTGTGATTATTTTTGGATAATTCTGAGGGTAGCACGACATTAAATCCCGCGACACTTAATACCGCGACAGTTAATCCCGGACACTTAGTCCCACCGACATTTAATCCCGCGTCAGTTAATCCCTCGACAGTTAATCCCGGCGACATTTGATACCGCGACACTTAATACCTGTACACACGTGAGTACGAATCTTTGTACGACTATTGTTGAATTTGTTGTCCACATAACCAATTAGCTAGTGGTTCGACTATTGTTGTAGACATAGCCAATTAGGTAGGGCAACCGCTTTGTTCAGTTTTTCTGTTGTAGGCCTACATCTGTAGACTACATAAAACGATCATTATAAAGGATTTTAAACAGGATTTGCGAAGTCTACGATAAGGCAGGGACATGGAGGCGAATTTCGGCAGCAGTGGCAAACAAACAAACTGTGATAGGCCTACATGGAAATTACGAATAGGCCTACATTAAACATCGTGACAATGCCAACGGAGCTCTTTTTTATCAAAACCATTGAATATTGCTGTGAATATTGCTTTGATGGAATTAAACTTCTTTTATATGTTATTTTACTTTCCCGGTATTAAGTGTCGCGGGATTAAATGTCGCCGGGATAAAGTGTCGCGGAATTAATTGGTCGCGGGATTAAGTGTCGCCGGGATTAAATGTTGCAGGGATTAACTGTCGCGGGATTATTATTGGTCGCGGGATTAGGCCCAAGTGTCGCGGGATTAACTGTCCGGTACTAACTGTCGCGGTATTAAGTGTCGCGGGATTAAGTGTCATGGAACCATTCTGAGTGTTTTAGGCTCTGGGTATAAGAACTTAATATAGTACGACTACGAATAGACTGTTCTCAAATATGTCAGTGGTTCAATTACCAAAGCCAGTCATCCAGACGTAGCATGCGACGCACACTCGAATCCAGTTGTGCCAT
This sequence comes from Lumbricus rubellus, assembly GCA_945859605.1. Taxonomy (NCBI): domain Eukaryota; kingdom Metazoa; phylum Annelida; class Clitellata; order Crassiclitellata; family Lumbricidae; genus Lumbricus; species Lumbricus rubellus. The sequence goes on along the minus strand of CAMAOG010000180.1, from coordinate 9,748 downwards.
TCATCTGCCGCAAAGTAGTGGTACCAGACGAACATCACTTGCATCCATCCTTTCCACTCTTCCGTGTGGTCTCTGCAATTCCATTGCTAACAAGACTGATCAGTGTTTCTTACACACGAATTCATTGTAGAATGCATTTCTCTCAAATTAAATTGCCCATAGACCCAATGCATAATAATTAACCTAATGCACGAGTAAGCAACAGACGAGGTTAATTCAGCACTAAGTCTCTTAAATGAGCCAAATCTATTCATGCCATAGGCCTACGCAGGCCTACTGCCAAAATATTTATCCTATCTTCTATAATATTTCTATATAAATCTATTAGACATAATATTATTGTGTTTTAGTATCTTCAATTTTAATAAACATTAGACCATAGTCACCTCTTTAACTAGTGAATTATTACTTGGCAAGTCTATAGATTTTTGATTCTAGGACGTTTCATCCCCGGACGATTCATCCCCGGACGGTTCATCCCAGGACAATTCATCCCGTGGCCGTTTCATCCCCGGACGGTTCATCCTAGGACGGTTCATCCACTGACGCATAATAATATGATTTTTCATTAGTCGGCAGGGTAATGAAACGTCCCAGTGAAAAGTCACCAGATCTATTGTTATAATTATCATCACCTATTAAAGTGTCGACGGCCTAGTGTTGTACTTTCAATTGGTTAATGTTTAAAACTCTGTAGGCCTACACCACACTCAGCACGAATGCCAATGAACAATGGAATAAGCTCAGACAACAGCGTTGTTTTTTAATTAATTAACCGATGGCGACCATGGTCGCCGACCAACTGTCCAAGCGTGAATAGCGGACACTAATACATGGAAACCACGAATATTGGAAAAAAAAGAGTAAACGCAGAAGGAATAACAGCATGGCGTTGTTGCAAGCTCTAGACTTTCAACTATCTATTTAATTCCAAGTTTTATAAACTTTTATGATATCTTTCTAATTGCATTTTTCATAAGCTCAAGTGTTCTTTTTATAAGACCTATTTAGAGCCTGTGCCTTAAATTTCCGTCAGTGGATGAACCGTCCTGGGATGAAACGTCCGGGGATGAAACGGCCACGGGATGAATCGTCCTGGGATGAACCGTCCGGGGATGAAACGTCCGGGGATGAAACGTCCGGGGATGAAACGTCCATTGGATGAAACGTCCACAGGATGAACCGTCCGGGGATGAATCGTCCGGGGATGAAACGTCCGGATACCAGATTTTTAACAGCCTTTCTGTTATGTGGTTTGTTACCTGTTGAGCAGTTTATCGTCTGTTGGACGAACAGTGAAGGTAATGCCCATGAAGAAAAGGAGGAAGACGAGGAAGAGGACGGTGTCTCTGTTATACACACGTTTACCACTCGGTAACACCTGCAATCAATCAGAATCGTCGCAGGCAAGTTACACAGTGTAAGGTAGGATAAGGTATGACACGGTGGTGTAGTGGGCATGTTCGTGACCTTGCAGCCGAAGGGTTGCAGGTTCGAATCCACCTCAAGTCGCCGCGTAATAAGGACCTTGGGCAAGTCCGTCACTCGCAATTGCTCAGCACTTCGGCGTGAACTCAGATGCAGTGTGCACTCTTCAATCGGGAGCGCTTCTGAGTAGCAAGCTTGAAGGGGCGCTATAACAAGTGCACGTACATACATAAGGCAAGGTAACATCGGGTAATTAAGATCGGGTAATATAAGATCATAGTCTTAGCCGTAAGCACGAAAATGTCTATAGATCTATATATAAACTTCAAACTATAAGCGCAAGGCACCAGCCTGAGATAAAAAAAAAAAGGTTCAATCTGCTATATAAAGTTTGTCAGCAGAGTGAGCATATCTGACCAAATGCCTGAAATGCGATTATTATACTCATTATATTTATAAGTAAGTAAGAGACAATACAAACAATACGTTGCGATCCTCATATTGCCAAACACAATTTTTGTAAGCTTATAATATTATTGCTAGCGAATAGGAGTTACGATGATAAGTCTATAAGATAATGGACCAGAGATCACCTTCCATAGACGGCCGATGTTTTGCAAGGCAGAATGCAGCTAATAATAAACTACAGTCAGTCAATTAGAAGTGCCCGAATACAGTGAATGGACGAGGGCTGTTCTTAGCTGCATGTAGACTATATAACATAAGTAGCCTTATCACAATCAAAAGTCAACTTATAAAATACCTAATTGAAACTCACCATTGCATGACGGTACCACTGGAAGAAAAACAGAGACTACATCGGAATTACTGCAGTGACAACTTTTAAAGAACTTAAACCCACCTTTCCCCCCGGCGATGGTGTTGGCCCAATTGAAACACTTACCCTTTCATAATCGCACAGGTAGAAGTAGACCATAAGTAACCCCAGCTGGACAAGAGACCATAGGGCGTCATCCAGGTTCACATCGATCACATTAGACCTCTTGGATGGACCGTTCTCGACATCAGAGGTCACCTCTGGCGAGACCTTGGCTTTGACGAAGACCCGTCGACCGATCCAGACCAGCACAGAGGACACCCAGACGATCAATAGTGTCAGCTGGGGCAGAGTGAGTCCGGTGAAGTTCCAGGTCATCATTCTGTCACGATCGATGTCGGTTCGACTAAAGACTAGATCTACAAATCAAACATGGTAAGCAGACTAAAATAACTTAAGAAAACTGTTTTGAACGAAGAATCCCTTTTTTATTGGACTCGTAAACACATGTTGCCCAAGACATAGGGCCTAGGTCCAAAATGGTATCCTATGAGCAGGGCGCATTTCAAAAGGGCGCAATCAAAAGGGCGCAATCAATAGGGCGAAAGTAAATAGAGCGCGTTGTTTTTAGACCGCGTGATAAACAGGACGAAAAGACAAAATAAGCTTATTGCACGGGTGATCAAAAGAGCGCAAACAAAGGGGTCGCAAACGAATTGAACGAAATGGCAATTTAAATAAATTTAAGGAGGTCAATAAGACAAATGGCGCAAGTTTTAATAGATCAAAGGGAACGGAAAATTGGCAAATAAAGATAAATAATAAAAATAAAGATTGGCAAATAATTAAGTAAAGGGACGCAATCTTCCAAAGAAAACTGGCACCCGAGAAGGTTAAGTAAAATAGTGTAAGATCAATCGATAGGCCCTACAGGCCTACACACTGAATTCAAACGAAATGTTGAGAGGTGAGACGAAGCGGAGAATCAAAGGTAGGCTACTCATAATTATTTGCTGACACGGGCGGAGTTTAATTGGTTTCCGTTCTTGGGGGGGGGGGGTTAATGCCTTCTTGGGGGCTAAGCCCAGAAAAAGATACCATTTTCATGATAAAAAAGCTGAATCTGGGCATTCTTTGGGGGCTTAGCCCCTTAATCCCTGATAAACTTCGCCCATGTTTGCTGAGAAACAGAGGCGCAGTAGGCTATTATAAAAGGCCCGTTCCTCGCATTTCATGTTTTTTATTAATGAATTTTTTATCGACTTTCGTTGATGGGCGTAACTTTCTTGTGAAAAAGATACGAATTTAGTGTAGAATCAGGTTAGAATTTTCCATACTTTCCTCATAAATTCTCACAATATAAAGTTCCGCCTAAGAAATCGCTTCAGTATTAGGTATAGGCTACGCATACATGCGCTCTTTTCATTGCGCGCTGTTAAGCATGCGCCCTTTTATATCGCCCTTTAAATCATGCGGTCTAAAAACAATGGGCTCTATTCATTTTCACCCTATTGATTGCGCCCTTTTGATTGCGCTCTTTTCAAATGCGCCCTGCTCAAAGTGCTCATAGGGAACCGTCCAAAATATCGCTGTATCTACCTGTAGCCTAACCATCCATTTGACAATTTTGTGATCTTGTGATATAGTAATAAATTATTGATCTGGGATCATACGGTGGAGTCAGTATTGTCATAGATGTCTGTTGTCTTTCTCTATCACGTCCGAATACATTCAATACACCACAGTAACAGATTGTATTTTGTGAAAGGCTGCAATTTCCGTTGTGCAGAATAGTATGCAGTAGGTATAGGCCTGCGTGAATCATTTCCTCGAATAGGCCTAGGCTTAGTTTAAAATCTTTTATAATGATCGTTTTATGTACAGATGCACAACAGAAAACCTGAACAGAGAGGTTGCCCTGCCTAATTGTCAATGTGTACAACAATTAGTCGAACAACTATAGCCAATTGGTTATGTGGACAACAACAGTCGAACAAATAAAAGAAAATTATTCGTAGGCTACTCACGTGTGTACTGCAAGTATTAAGTGTCGCGGTATCAACTGTCGCGGGATTAAGTGTCGCGGGATTAAATGTCGCAGAGAATAAATGTCGTGGTATTAAGTGTCGCGAGATTAAATGTCGTGCTACCGATATTTCCTTGAATAAAACACTAAGATATTATTTATATAGCCTACTACAGTGGTTTTCAACCTTTTTCTAGTGGCGAAACCTTTCCAAAGCACGTATTTGCTCGCGGAACCCTTCACGTTTCGCTCGTCCAGTATTTTAAGAAATACATAGCCTACAATTGTAATTTGTGAAATTGTGTAGTATTTAGATGTAGGCCTAGGCCTACATTACTTGCACTTCTGGTGCAGTCTATGGTATCACATTACAAATACTTGCTTTAGAATTCTAGAAGTGTAGGTTTAATTCAGTGCGCAGATTACTGTTAGGAAACAACTGCATTTCTGCTCTAATTCGCCCACAACAGTATATACATGTAGGCCTAGCTAGGCTATCCATCTGACAGACTGAAAACTGACATATTGAAAACTGAAAATGCGTTCTGTTTTGGATCAGTGTTATGGACAAGTTGTATTAGGCTAATGTATTTTTTCAAGTTTACTGCGAAATGTGTGAGTGCATGGCTTAAGCCTTGGGCACATCGTAGAGAGACACGTAGGCAGACGCATTGTATAATGTTTCATCTTCAGCACAAAAGAATTTCTGGGGCTCATCCGTGATGAGTGGGGTGAGTAACACGAGGTTATAGTAAGGCCAAGGAGCTTAAGCTTATTTGAGGAGTGTCAGCTTCGTTTGCTAGTTATCCCTGCACCTGAAAAAGTGCTTCTCTCACAACAATCACACATCTGAATCTTATTTCATTCATCTAATGTGATTTTCGGAGAAGCAAATAGCGACTATAGAGCTTGGCATGTCGGTTAAATAGGCCACTATAGATAAATATATGCTTAAGGCTCAGCCTTTACATTTGCAACAATTTGAATAGGCCTATCCGCTACCTCTGGATGAGAAATTTAAAATGAACTGATCAAAAGATGAACTAATCAAACAAGCCGTTGGCAGAGTGCTCAGCTCATTCAGTTTAGTCAAACCAGATCCCGCGCGTTCAAATAGTTTGAAACCAATGATAACAATGTTTTAGCCGACTGGACAGTTGGAAACGTAGGCAATCTATAAGTCCTAAGTCTATTATAGTAAATGATCATATACATACATGCATACATACATTGTGTATATATATATATATATATATATATATATAAATAAATAAATATATATATATATGTATATACTAGTTGTACCCGGCCATGCGTTGCTGGGGCAGAAAAGCCCCCCTCCCCTCTACCCCTCCCCTCCCCTCCCCTCCCCTCCCCTCCCCTCCCCTCCCCTCCCCTCCCCTCCCCTCCCCTCCCCTCCCCTCCCCTCCCCTCCCCTCCCCTCCCCTCCCCTCCCCTCCCCTCCCCTCCCCTCCCCTCCCCTCCCCTCCCCTCCCCTCACCTCCCCTCCCCTCCCCTCCCCTCCCCTCCCCTCCCCTCCCCTCCCCTCCCCTCCCCTCCCCTCCCCTCCCCTCCCCTCCCCTCCCCTCCCCCTCCCCTCCCCTCCCCTCCCCCTCCCCCTCCCCCTCCCCCCCCCCTCCCCCTCCTCCTCCCCCTCCCCCCCTTCTCCTCCCCCTCCCCCTCCTCCCCTCCCTCCCCCCCCTCCCCTCCCCCTCCCCCTCCCCCTTCCTCCCCCTCCCCCTCCCCCTCCCCCTCCCCCTCCCCTTCCCCCTCCCCCCCCCCCCCCCCCTCCCCCTCCCCCTCTCTGGAAAGTTTCATTTTTATTTATATAGATTTTTTATTTATATAGATTTCCATTTGATGCATGTGCCTTCCGAATTACACTTAAGCAATGAACGACATAATTAGCCTATGGAAAACAGCAATACATTCACGTAATAATGTTATTTAAGCAAGAATGACTGACGGCTGGGAAAGAATCTACTCATTGCTAATACTTTTAGGATTTCAGTAGGCGCACTAATATTTCTACCAAACTGCCGCGGAACCCCTGGCCGACGCCCGCGGAGCAGAGGTTCCGCGGAACCCCGGTTGAAAATCACTGCTGCCTACTAGAAGGCTATAAGACCTATAGGCCTATGCCTATAATTTTATATACAGGGTGGGCCAACAGAAATGCAACAACTTTGACGCCTTATAACTTGAACAATTGTTATCCGAACACCGTGACCAATATATTAAATTGAAGGTAATTATCCATTCTACTACTGTGTAAAATCTTGCGCTCATATACGGCACGGTTTAAATAAAAACAATTGCGGTGCGGACTGCGGCGCACACCTCTCAATTTTGAATGTAAATAATGAACATCATGGCGCCGCTCACGGAAGAGGGTAGAATTTGGTACTTGTCTTTTAACCAAAATTTAAGAGTAGGAAAAGAATACAATGCACATCAGATGTTAATAGAATTCCCTTCCGGAAAATGGAATAAATATGCTCTACATCGATTGATTAGACAAATTGATGCTATGGGAACGCCTAACAGCCGCAAATGTGGTCGCAAACGTTCTGCCCGCACATCAGCGAACATTGCACAAGTCAAGGAGTTAATTTGCAGTCAAGAGACTCAAGACAGCAATCCAGGGACGAGGACGAGTCCGAGAGAAATTGAGCGTGTGACCGGGATTTCACGCAGTAGCCTACTGTTAGGCGGTAAACATGACCTCAACCTCAAAGTCTATCGTCGACGTGAAGTTCAGAAATTGTCTGATGCCGATTCGATCAAACGTCTGGCCGCCTGCAAACGTTAACGACTCAAGAAGAAAAGATCGACAGAACATGGTTCACAGACGAAAAGATGTTCACGGTTCAGACGCCCACAAACACTCAGCCACTCGTGAACCGATAGGCCTACATGATGTTGAACATTTGAAAGAAGTGAATATTCGCTGCTGGGCTGTAATAACCCAAGCACTTTTGGACTCAGCCATCGATCAGTGGTCGTCTCGTGTCCATGCTGTCATTAAAGCACATGGTGGACATATTGAGTATTTGTTTGACTGATGATAAATTCACTCAAGATATGAATTGTTATTAATTGTTAGAACTAGTGATTGTTTAGAATAGAGTCATTGACATATTCAGTTTAAGACTTTTGGTTTTTTCTTGCAGTTTCATGGCAAAAAAGGGACATCGAACATTAATAGCATTATCTCAAAAAGTCGCAATAGTATCTCTTAGATAGTTTGCGGAATGATACAATAGATAATTATATTCAATCTGATATATAGTTCAAGACGCTCAGAAAAAAAAATTGTTCAAGTATAAAGCGCCAAAGTTGTTGCATTTCTATTGGCCCACCCTGTATATTTATAAATGCGCACGTATAGGCCTACTACATTGAAGAATAGGCTTGTGCATAATTATAGAAGGACAGACAACATAAGATGCAGACCATGGCAAAAATAGGCAGTAACTCCATTGTCTAATGCTTTACGATCATTTTTTTAAAATTATTGTCTTCGTCTGGAGACAATGAGAGTTTTGCAGTTCCATTAAAATGGCACATAGGCCTAATATTATAGAGAGGAGTAAAGGACTCATCAATATTCACGCGCTTCAGCAGCCATGAATGTCTGTAGGCCCTGTAGGGCATCCTATAGGCCTGCAGACATCAATTTGTTATTTTGTTCGTTCTCTAGTTGAATCATTCAGTTGTTATCGGATTTAGGTGAAAGTTATTAAACCTACGGATGATACACCGTGGTTCAATAGAAGTAATTCTACGAAGAAGTACAGACCACAGTGCGTCTACATTACAGGCACGTAGGCTAGTGTGGTCCTCAAATCCATGTAAAAAAATAAAATTTACCCGATGCATTATGGTACCATTTTTTTCTGTTATGCTTCATGTAACAATGATTCCTGCCAAATTTTATTGAAATTGCGTTAACTATAGAGGTCGCTCTACAAGGTCAATTACTATCAACTTTTCAAGAATTTGCAACATTTTCTAGTCTTTTTAATAATTTATTTCAAGTTACTTACTTGCGATTTTATTTAATTTATCTACTTGCATTTTAATTTAATCTACTTACTTATTTCATTCGTTTTATGACGTCACTTCCTGTTGCAAAATGACAGTTTGTTTTTAAATTTTAAACATACGACAAATCATTGAATAGGCGGCAAATATTCTCAAATTAATGCACACCTGCGATTGCTTCAAAGTAAGTATCAAAAGTTAACAACCATAATTAATTACTTCTAAATTAATTTGTAGAATAGCTATAGTAGATTGTTAATTAAAAAAGAAATAGGAAATGATTTATTTGTAATTTTGTTGCTAAATGACGTCAAAGTTTTATCCAATTTGAAATACTTGGCTTTAACGCTATTGTTTATTATCATAGTGACATTGACTCTATTGTTACTTAATTTCAGTGGCAAGTACACTTAGTGCAAGCAAATCAGCAATAATTCAGATGCGGAGCGCATCTGAAGTATGGCTCGTTGGCCACGTTTATGACAAGCTACCAGGGATGAAACTTCCAACAACGCGCCAGGTTTTGTCGGTTTTCTTTTACCAGCATAAGGTCTTTTAAAAGACGGTTAGAGAAAGTGCAAGGTGTGCTGTCCGGGAAGTGCTAAACTTGTGGATTATGGCTAGCATCCCAACGACCATAGAGAGAAATGCTATTGAGAAACTGGAGCAAGTGTTTGACACATGGATCAAACTGAAGGAGAACTCAAAACGAGTCACCACAGCTCAAATGATAAATGAAACTAATTTTCAGGTGGACACTGATAAACTGTTTGACATAGCGCATGCAAATGCCATGATTCTCATTAAAATCGAAGATGGTCGCTCATTCTTAACTGATCAGCGTACAGATAGGAAGGGATACATGGCAGGAGTGGACAAAATACTGGCTGGCAAAGAAGAACGTAGGAAGAGAAGGAAGATGGCAAAACACAAACTGCATCACCTGGAGAAAGAGCGCAAGAAAAGGTGTGACAATGCCACGTCATATTCAGTACACCTGTTAGATACAGAGAAAGGCAGTATCGTCTTCTCTTGTTCCTCTTCCTCTGATGATGATGATGACGTTGAATATGATGTTTCAAATACCATAAAGAGGCAAAAACATTCCAATACCGTAAAGAGGCAAAAACCTATTAAACATGATTTCACCGGAGTTAGCGTCAGCTCTCGACCGCAAAAATGTGAGTGACCGAGATGCTACATATTTACTTGCAGCGACGGCACAAAGCCTGGGGCATGATGTTGCGGTGCTTGCAATCAGTCGAACCTCAATTCGCAGAGCCAGGATTGCAAATCGGCGTCAGATCAATGGCAGCATTAAACTCGGATTCAGTCAGCGAGGTGTACCAGTACCTCTAACTGTACATTGGGATGGAAAAATTCTTCCTGACATTACTGGAACGGAGTCAGTTGATAGATTGCCAATACTGGTCTCGGGATATGAAGTGGACCAGTTACTTGGAGTGCCA